>JAOVVI020002561.1:10622-20853 GCA_028571085.2 Nepenthes alata | reverse complement strand
TCAGATGACGAGAAGCTTATGGAGGACGAAATTGAGTAGAATCATATGAAGTAGCTAGACGGCATAACTGGCCGGAGTTGATCAGTGAAGAACTTGATGTATTTCTTTTGATATTTTTAGAAGGATTTGTAGAACAATTCCGCTGTAAAAGAATTTATGGATGTTAGCATGTTTCCATAATTGCTTTATGGATGAATGAAATTGATATTTCTAGTAGCATCTCATGTCATGTCAAGGTCTTCATGTCCGAGCAACCTTAGTGTTTGCCGGCCATGTACGAAATTAAAACCTGAAGGCCAGCTCAAGTGGTTCGGCCTCAAGCGATCCTTTGTATACGTGAAAAGTTTATTCATATAAAAGAAAAGAAAAATTTTTATGTCCACCTAGTTAGTATCTATTCTTTATTTTGATGCAAGGATTAGGCTTGACGGTAGCCTTATGTGGTGGAATAAGTTTGGTCCGTCACAACATGCACAAAATCTTTTGTCCTGTGAGGTGGTATTTTTGGTAGACGTGCAACAAAATGCTGGTTAATGCCAGTTTTGTAAACCAGTCTATTTTTCTTGCTGACATGGAGTATTTCCTAGATAGGTGGTTGACAGGTTGTGCTTTTGCCCGATTTAGCTTACCTTGCTGTCGAGGCTCATTCGCCAGATAAGCTGCAGTTTTTGCCCGGTGTGGAGTTGAGGCCGGTTTGGCTTAGCTGACGTGGACTGTAAACCTTTAGCTGCCATTTTACATCTGAAGACCGGAAGGCTTTTTGCCCGGGATGCAATCAAATGCCGATTTGGAATGCTGTTCTATTTTGCCCGGTTTGGAAAGTATGGTGAATATGCTGGAATGTGGGCTTTGGTCGGTTTGCTTTTTCTTGGTTCTGCCCGGTGTGGAGTTGAGGCCGGTTTGGCCTAGCTGACGTGGCCTGTAGCTTCCATTTTACAACTGAAGGCAGGATGGTTTTCTCGCCTGGTATGCGATAAAATGCCAATTTGGAATGCTATTCTGTTTCGGCCAATTTGGGAAAGTATGCTATATATGCCGGACTGTTGTTTTTGGCTGGTTTACTTTTGCTCGGTTTGCTGCACTCCAAAAGAGTATTCTGGAAGTCCAGCTATTTCCATGCCTGAATTCCTGGAGACACGAATGGGAACTAGGCTTAATGGATTGGTTGGTCCACCTGGCTTTTGTGAGTGAGGATAAACTTCTTCCAGTCAACTTGATTGGCTGCGCAATATGCAAACTGATATTCCCTGTTTGGCTACCGGGGTTGGCTGACGTGGACGATTTGGCACTGTAGGGTACACTAGTTCTCTCACACGTCCCAGTTTGAGACGCCTGCACGGTTGACGCTGTATGTTGCGTATGTAGCCTCTTCCAGCGTTATGGTTTTTTTTAGAAAACTAAGTATGTGACTTTTATTTGGAGGCATATGATCTGTGAAGATCCGATGTATTTCAGTTGTATTTTTATTTTTTCATGTTGTGGGTCTTTGTCTCAGATCAGGTCTTTTTCATGATGTCAGGGGTACACCCCATTGTCTTTGTTCTAATCCCAAGTCGGAAAAATACTTGGAGTTTGCACAAAGTTTTATAATTTTCTTTTAAATTTAATGCATAATACTTACCAAAAAAAAGCATGCACAAAATCGGAGCCAAACATTGTAGTATAAATGAGTAAATATAAAATATGTCCGACTAACTAGGAGAAACCTAGATTGTTTACACTAAACATGGAGAAGCATGGGTTTAGAGTATAAATATAATTTTTGTGATATTAAAACGCTGTAAAAACAGTAAATAATGCCCGAAGTATACCTGCCTGAGGTCGGTCTATAGTTACTTTTACCCGGATCAGAGTGGATTAGTGGATTTTCCCCTCTTCCTTCTCTTTCCTTTCCTTTCCCTTTCATGCTTGCTGCTTTCTCTCCAAAACCCTCGAAAATGCCGCAGGAAAATGCATGCGGCATTTTAAAACCGAGTTGGGCACTTGAGCACCGCTCGAGCGCCAACCAGACGTTGCCAATAAAATGCACCTGCGCTCGAGTGCCAACTACGCACCCTTCGAGTGTGGGATTCTGCTAAATATGCCCCGGGTGTGCTCAAGGCACCATCCGGGCGCTGAGGACTGGTCCCTTTTTTTGCCTTCCAACTAAATTTTCCCACTTTTCTTTAGCCCAATTGCTTTATACAGACTTATATTAATTCAATGACTAGGAATTATCTTGTTCTCGGGATCCGGATCTCACTCTCCCCCACTTACAGAAATTTCATCCTCGAAATTTAACGATTATGAAATTTTATAATCAGAAAACCTTCTTAACGTCTCCAAATCATTTCCAGATTAAGACAGTTATTCTAGAAAACCTTAATCCTTCGAATTGCCCTGATATTTAATACTTGATTCGTTCCATGCTTATCGAAATTCATCAAATCCACAAGAAAATTCCAACTCATTTGCTATTTTCCCGATTTGGTTCTAAACCTTGGACAAGCAGAAAACCTTACTCCTTCAAACAAATTTTCAAGATTGAGCATTTTATCTGAACATTACCTTAGACTTTAATACATAAACAGATTCATCACCTTTCCGCTGCGCACTCTAGTCAAATCATCTAATTCTAGATCGTCCAATAGAGATTCGTCACCACACTAATTCACCTTAGTGCCCAAACTCTTCCATCAAGTTTGGTTAGGATTTTGAGATACATCTCGAATTATAATTAAACTTCTTGGCAGGATACTTTACTTTCTCTCTATTTTGTTGGTATGTCTTCAATTTGACATTTTCATAAGACACATATTCCATTCTGAACACTTAAAGTTACCATAGGTTCGATACAATTTCAGATTATTACCCAGAATCTCAAGTTTTTAACAATTAACAGCCTCAAAATCTCAAAGCTCCAATGTTAAGGAACCTCAGATCTCGTTAGCACACCGATGAGGCAACTAGTTCAACCCGAATACATCACCTGTAATCTCCGAGGGTGGGCCAGTTCGATCAAAACTCTCCTCAAGGAAATTTTCTATATTTCAGACACGATTCTGTTTCCCAACTTAGGAATATGGCATTTTATTTTTCAAGCAGTGTAGCTTGCCAAAATTTTCATTTCTCATGTCCTTTAAGGAACTAAAGAATATCATGCCTATAAACCCTTAGCATTCATTATCAGTACTGATGTCCGTCGAAATCTATCTACATAATCCTTAGGCAAGTTTATCCACTTACCATTTCTAAAGTTAGCTTTCATCAGGACATAACCATTCAAATCCTTAATTTATTAGGCAAAACTATCTTCCAAGACAGAATCCATAATTTCTCAATAGAAACTTTCAATTACTTACTTTGAACAATGAAAGGGAAATCCCAACTAGAAATCCTTCCTTCCACTTATCCTAAGGATATCGATTCATCAGCGATATAGGAAATATAATCCTAGAATTTTCTTTAAAATATCAGGGTTTGTTGTTTTAATCCTTATATAGATTAATCTGCTTAGGATCTCCTAAGGTTCTGTCATAACATAATTATGTTAATCCTCAAAATTATTAGATCAGAGTTACCTCCGAGATAGTTCCACATATTCTGATATTGGCTATTGATCTCAACATTCACCTTCTTCAAAACTATCGAGGTCCTCCTATTATAACTCTTAACTCTTGGATTTTCAAGACATTAATTCCTCTGAGGGCCTATCCATAAGTCCTCAAGGTAAGAACCTCATCACAAAATTTTAGTTACGGGTGAAATAATTTCAACCACAGCTCCTCCTCCACTTTGCTCGAGGGTAGATACCTATTAATGCAGAATTACATAATCCTAATCTCTTTCAGGAATACTATCACCTGTGCTAACTTACTTAGCAACTCACTTGGCCCATTAGTTGATTTTTATTTTCCCGAAGCCATGAAGCTCCTTTAATAGCTTCTAACAGACACTCTCCCGATTCTGCACAAATCAAGAGAGACTAATGTCAATTTCAATTGCCTCTAATCCATCTAATAGAACAACTTGGCTTGGTCTTTACCTCAAAATACATATATTTCTCAAAACATTTATAGTTAGATTCTCGACCTGCTATCTACCGGCTTCAAAAGGGGTACCTTCATTTTCTAATTAAACTTAGCACATATCCTTGATTTAATTTGCCTTATCTCTTACCCCAAAATTCACAACTTAATTACAGGGTACTTTATTTTTTCAATTACAATTTACATCGACATCCTTGAGTACCATTCCAACTTCTGAAAAGATCGAAAGAACCCAAAACTCTCAAAGAGGTCAACATCTTTGAGGAAAAATCCACAAATTCTTGATTATAACTTTGCATAAAATACAACTGAGACAATCACTCTATTGTCAAACCAATTTATTCATTCTAGTCAAACCGCTCAATTTTTACCATAATTTGACTAAAACCCAAAGGCTTTACTGTTCGATCAACCTCAAGCAAGATAACAAGGGTTCTCCTTTCATATTTTCATAATCATACTTGTTCAGATATGGGATCGGTTCAGAGTAATCCTTTACCTATCTTACGGATATCTTAATCTTAGAGACTCCCAATCACTAAATCATTAACTTTTGATTATTTCAAAGTCCACCCAATATCCTTATCGATTTTATTTAAATCCTCAAGATTATTTTTGATCTCGGCATAACCTCAATAGTAACTTTATTCGTTAATCAGATAGGCAACTCTTCTCTTTAACAGTTCCCTCAAATTTTCTCATTAACTTAATAACTCTCCAGGTATTGCCTAATATGCCATAAATAGCACACACCTCATTACAAAACTTGCAAATACCAGCATATCAGCTCCATTACCTCCTTTGCAACTTATCTGATATGTGAGCCTAATCACAATTCAGATTATTCCTTTCAAATCATCGATTCAGTTGGGGAAATTTTCCAACTAGATCATCTTAGTATCCTATCAAGGTTAATTCATCAGCAAACCCAAACCGGACATCAAAATTTGTAATTCCTTCAAACAAGGGTTGCCCATTAGGGATTAATGTTATCAGATTTTATTCTGAAAATTGGAACACTTATATACTCATTCCCTTGGCATCCTTAACTGTCCTCAACACAGCTTCAGAAGACTACTTAGGAAAAAATCAATTAAATCATCATCGTTAAGGAACGTCTCTAAATACCGTATCAAAGTTCATTCGATTATGAATGAACCCAGGAAACATAGAGAATATATGGATTAAAAGCCCCAAATAATGCATATTCTGAGAAATTAATATTCGGGGCTATCACTTTCCACCATGACAGACATTACCTCGATATGTTTACTAGTACTATGAAACCTCAGTTTCAGGTACCGGACTTACTTTCTATCCAACCCGAGAGAACATAGGAAATCCTCTATTATGCATCAAATTATCCCAAGAAAAGCACTCTCTCTAAACTTCTTTTCAATAAAATTTCTGTCCATATCAGGACAACAATACTCCCTGCAATATCTTTTTATTCTTGAAATTCATGCCCAAGATAATCTTCATGCTTTATCATATCTGTGGCAATATTAACATTTCTTATTTCAAGCATCCAATTATTGTCGATACCGCCAACACCTTCAGAATCCACAGGATCCACTTGTTATCCTTAAGCCATCAATTCTAACCTATCAATCACGTCTAACCCTGAGGATCTCATCCCAAGGCCAATTGGACTTATCTTAAACTAAACCAACTATTTAGACCTTATTTTGGTACCATCATATTAATCACTGACTCGACACTGATTAGATTCAAATTCTTGTGGTGCTCCCAAGCAATTTCTTCTCCTCATCCTTTCGGTCGACCAACATCCGAAGGAAGGCCCTCGTCTAAAGGTCTTACCATTTTCTATAATTACAAACATCACAAGATCCCTAATTTCAAGTAATCAGTTCTGAGGGAGGGTTAGAATCAATGTATTTCAAATTAAATCCTTGAGGCCAAAACCTAAACATTCCATCTAATTCTAACCACTTAATTTTGCCTTAACATAGAATAATTCGATTTGAGCTCTAAAACCTAAATCGATCAGTCTAGGCTTAGCCTACATTCAAAATCGATTAACCTAATCACTATGTCATAGTTGAGGTCAATTCTAACTTATGCAAGCTAGAACATTTAGGTTTTCCTAACCTAACTTATTCAGTCTATATCTGCCCCTACCTATTCGATCAGTCAGGATCATTTCCTAAGCTTTCGCATACGATTCAGATCATTGCTAAGGCATCTTGTATTCTCTGATACCAATTGTGATAGAACAGATTTTTTTATCCTCAATTAATCCCATCATTTAGAACATGAACAAAAGCCCAAATCTCACTCAAGGTTCTAGGAAAAAATGGATAGAGTCTCCCGTAAAACTAGACTAAACTGAAATACAAATCCTATATAAAACTTGTATAACAAACTAGTACATGCACACAACTATCCATTTATATCATAATTTTTCTACAACACGTGTTCACAAGACCACAAATGCCATCCATGGCTTTAATTCAACAATCCTATCTACTATATCAGAATTCAGACGAGAGATGCCATTTAGGACCTGTAAAGAAATCCAAAGAACATATTGCGGAAGCAGAGCTATAAACCTGCGGAAGCATAATTCCCTATTTCATCACATGCATCACATACATTATATATTCAAGAATTCATATACAAAACCATATATCAAAATCAGGTCTTTACATTCCCAACTGTTTCTTTTCAACATCACCAAAATACTTCAAATCTCCGTCTTTAGACAAAACTTTAGCTATTCCTTCTCATCTGGTACAAACTCTATCGTCTCATCTGGAGGAAAAAATAGTAAATAGTGAGTCAAATCCCAGTAAGGTACATGCAAACATGCAGTAAAACTTTCATGTAGAACATAATACAGTAAAATAGATACAATTAAATATTAAAGTATAAATGCTATAAAATAGTAATTTATAGAAACTATAGCAAAACATGATGTAGAAAGTTACAAAACTGTCAAGAAACAGAAATACTGAAGTTTCAAAAATCAAAAAACTGCATAATCATACTTCGTTAATAATAAATTGGTAAGACAGGTTTCAGAAAGTAGAAATAGATCTCAGTTCTATAAATTATAGAAAATTTATTTTCTATCAGTAAAGGACGTAACTAGTAGACCCTACTAGCGAATCGGGCGAATAATCGAGGATATATTGTATTTGCACATAATCAAAGCCAGTAACAGTTGTCCTGTCTCGTGGGACATCCCTTCTTGCAGGATTTAGTACAGTACACCAGCCGGTAATAGTAAACTACCCTCTAGGTTAATGTCCTGAGGAAAGGCATACCACATATAACTCCATGGATAAAGTTATCCTCGATTACTACCATAATATTTTAAGCCATGCCGGAGAACTTAACCTGACATATATAAGTCCCGGGTTCTAATTAACAGTGTTAGAAATATTTTTCTTCTTATTTCTTAACTGAAAACCCTTCTCAGTTTTAGAAGTCAGTCAGAGTTTCACAATAACTCTCCAATTAGTTTCAGAATATACAGGAACAGTTTGAAACTCTTCAATTTCGCTTCAGAATATACAGTAATAGTTTGAAACCATTTAGTTTCACTTTAGAATATACGGTAATAGTTTGAAAACCTTCAGTTTTGCTTCAAAAATCCTAAAACATTTAACTGTATAAATCTATGTAAATTTTTTAGACATAAATCACATCAGTGAGCAACAATCTTGTACAAATTAACATTCTTTTTTTTGGTAAGTAAGTAATGCATTAAATTTAAAAAAAAATTATAAAACTTTGTGCTAACTCTAAGTATTTTTTCGACTTAGGATTAGAACAAAGACAATGGGTTGTACCCCAACCATCATGAAAAGATCCTGATCTGAGACCAAGACCCACGATATGAAAATAAATAAAAATACTACAAAAATACCTCAGATCTTTATAGATCATATGCCTCCAAATAAAAGTCACAAACTTAGTCTTCTACATACGCAGCATACAACGTCAACCGTGCAAGCCGCAGACCGAGCATCTCAAACCGGGAACATGTGAGAGAACCGGTGTGCCCAGCAGTGCCAAAACGTCCATGTCAGCCAATCCCTGCAGCCTAATAGGGAATATCAGTTCGCAAACTGCGCAGCCTAGAAACAAGGTCGACCAACCAACCTTTTAAGCCTAGATACCATTCGTGTCTTTTGGGAATTCGGGCATGGAAACAGTTGGACTTCAATAATGCTCTTTTGGAATGCAACAAACCGAGCAAAAGCAAACCGGCCAAAAAACACATTCTGGCATATACAGCATACTTTCCCAAACCATTTCAAATCGGCATTTTATTGTATACCGGGCGAACAAACCTACCGGCCTTCAGTTGTAAAAGCAACAGCTAAAGGTTTACAGGCTACGTCAACTAGGCCAAATCAGCCTCAACTCCACACCGGGCAAAACCGAGCAGAAGTAAACTGGCCAAACCCCACATTCCGACATATATAGCATTCTTTCCCAAACCGGCCAAAACAGAACAACAATCCAAAACGACATTTTAACGCATACCAGGTGAAAAGCCTTCTGGCCTTCAGTTGTAAAACAACAGCTAAAGGTTTATAGGCAACGTCAGCTAGTCCAAATCAGCCTCAAGTCCACACCTGGAAAAATTGCATCCTGTCTAGCGAATGAGCCATGACAGCAAGGTAACCCAAATCAGCCAAAAGCACAACAAAAAACGCAACCTCAGGCCAAATTTGCATTCAGACGGCTAAAGAGCGGCTTTCGTGCCATAGGAAGCCTTAGAGTTCTTGGAGCTAGCTTTTTGCTTTCTCCTTGACTTGGCTTGTGTCCAGGTTCCATCTTGTACCGTAATATCTTGATTGTGATGCACATCCTTAACACTTCTGCCGTCCAGTGGATGAGAGCGATTAGAGTTGTCAAATATATGGAGGCCTGCCACTAGTCCATCCAGATTGCTATATTGACAAGATGGAAAAGCCATTTTCAATTTTAGTAGGAAACTAAGAAAATAAAAAATAAGCTGCTTCCCATCAGGAGATAAGGAATCAATGTGTGGTTTAGAAGATTTAGCAACCACCAACAATCTGAGGGCTTCAAAAGGTGCACCTGAGGAGCGGTTCAGATTTACCTCATCCAGCGGAGAGGATGATTTGAACTTATCCCTTGTCTTTTTAGTTACATCACACCAACAATTATCTAAAAAAACAAGCAAAATGTATCTTTGGTCCAGGATGAGGGAGTTAAAATGTAGCAGAGTATCTTTATCCGCTAGCAACTCCTAGAGGGCAATGAGCATTGGATCGTTATCAACATCCTCTGCTATCATGGCCTTAGGGGTCTGAGTAGAAACTTTTACAGGGCAACAATCAAGGACCTGTTGGACGCCGGCCTCAAGAACCTCATCGCCCATTGCCTTCTCGACAAGGCTGGACTCATCCAGGAGGTACTTACTAGAAAGTCTTGAAATGGATTTGGGAGTTAACTCAAGATCCACATCCAAAGAAAGCAAGTCCGGTTTTCTCTCAATATGAGCTGAGTTAGAGCCTCGGGCTAATTTGTCACAACACGGGTCACAACCATTACGGACAGCATGGTCAGCATGGGTGCTGGGAGTAGGGCTACCAGCGCAAGAGCTTTTAGCCATTTCAGCATCTGACTGAGAGGAAATATCCATCAGAAAATCCGCCATCAAACCAGAGGAAGCAGCATCCAAGATAGAATCAGAATCCCTGCCTAAAGAATTACAGGACATCGGGGAACTTCCTTCCATCCTGATGGTGTCCTGGTCAGCAAAAACCACAGGAACTAGGGGCACCACAACCTCATTACCAGGAGCTGGATCAGTATCAGTTGGCACACTTAAAGAAACAACATCTAAGTCCCTAACAGCACAATGGCAGGGGGTCGAGATATGCTTTTATCCGTAAAATCCTCAATCTGTGGAATATCAGGAACATCAAATGATCTACCAGGACTGGAACATTTTTCTAAGTAGTAGCTATCTCAGGAATTGAATCAGGAGCAGGCTGGCAGGAATCAATTTGTAGCGCTGACCCAAAGGTAGACTGAAAACTAACAGTCTCATCATGAGCCGACTGACCTGCGACCGGAAATTGCTGACAGACTTTGTCAGCAGGTTTCAACGAAAAGGCCAATTGGTTACCCCCTACTGACACACGAGAATCCCCATCAGTAGAACAATCTTGGCCTATGGCAGAAATCTGGCTGGA
>JAOVVI020002560.1:0-20854 GCA_028571085.2 Nepenthes alata | reverse complement strand
CATTAGCTGTAATATACTCAACTTCAATAGTTTAGTCAATAGTAGTATTTTATTTAAAATCTTTTATATTATCGCAGTATCATTTAGAATATACATATACCTTAAAATGAGCTTACTATTACCTAGGTCAAATTGAAAAATTAAGTCTGTAAATCTTTAAATTTTTAAATCTACCTCTTCATGTATCAAAAATATACTCTTGATTGTTCTTAAGTATTGTAAGATATTTTTAACTACTTTTTAATAATTTTTACCTAGATTGAACTGATATATGTTTATCACATTAAGAATGTATGCTATATCAAGCCTAGTATATAGCATTGCGTATATAATGGATCCTATTGCCAAAGTATAAAGAATCCTAATCATGTGCTCCCTTTCATCGAGTTTCTTTTAGAATATAACTTTTAAAAAAAATAATTTTATAACTTATCGAAATGAACCATTTCTTAAAATTTTTTATAGTGAATTATTTTAGTACTAAATCTATGTATCTTAACTGGGTCAAACCAAGCAACCTTTTAGATCTATCTCTGTAGATCCTAATCCCTATAATATAGGTTGCTTCATCCAAATTTTTGATGGGAAAGTTCTTTGATAGCCAACCTTTTGTCAACTATAACATACCAACATTATTTTCAATGAGAAGTATATCATCTACATATAGTATTAATAATACTACCATACTCCCACTTATTTTATTGTAAACAATGGATCTTTTTGGATTTTTGATAAACTCAAGCTCATTGATTGTATTATCAAAATAAATATTCCAACTTTAAAAGATCCTTTTTTAGTCTATGAATAGACTATTTTAACTTGTATATCTTATTAGAATATGTTTAGATTTACAACCCTTCGGTTATATCATATGTATATCTTTATTAAGAAAATTATTAAGAAAAGTCATTTTTACATCAATTTGTCATATCTCATAGCTATGATATGTTGTAAAGGCCAGCTAATCCTAATAGATTTCAACATGACTATTGGTGGGAAAAAAAATTATAGTCAACTCCTTTTTTTAGTATATTTTTTTCTAATTTGCCCTGTTTTATAGGTTTTCACATTTTCATCTATTCCATATTTTTTCTTAAATATCTATTTTTGTCCAATAAGTGTCGAGTCTAATGGTAAATCTATAATATTAAAACCTTATTGGAATAAATAGATTCTACTTCAGATTTTATGATTTCACGTCAATTTTGTAAGGCGATATCAGTTATCACTTCATTATAATTTACAAGATCCTCATTATCTTAAAAAATCTTAGTATATTGATCCATGAAAAAAACTAAAATATCTCTTGTTGGGTATAGATATTCTAACTGATCTATGAATTGATTGTGTTTCAAGAGATTATGCTTACATTGGTTCCACAAGTTAATCTAAGTGTAATTTGTAGTTCTTGTATTTCTTCAAATTCTATAGCACTTTCACAAACTCCTTTTCCAAGAAAATAGCATGTTTTAAGACAATCGCTTTTTGTTTAATAGAATGATAACAATAATATCCAAAATTTTACTTTGGATACCCTATAAATCTGCATTTATTAGTCATTGTATCTAATTTAATAGTTTTTAAGTGTTTTATATATATGAGGTACGTCCCAATTTTAATATGCTTAAGATTTGATTTCCTTTTTTTTCACATCTCATATGGAGTTTAGAAACTAATTCAGAAGGAACCCAATTAAGCAAATACACAACTGTTTTAATGATATAATCCCAAAAAAATATAAGAAGATCCGTGAAACTTATTATCGATCAAACTATATCTAACAATTTGATTTGTCATTTATGGTATCCCATTTGATTGAGGAGTTTTAAGGGGAGCCTACTAAAAGAAAATCTCTTTTTTTGAAAAAAAAAAGATCAAAAAAACTCAGTACTAACAAAAATATTCACTACCTTGATTTTCAAAAGATCAAAAAAACTCAGTACCAACTAAAATATTCACTACCTTGATCTAATCAAATTATCATAATGCACTTTTCAAGTTGCTTTCCTATTTTACTTACCTTCCAACAAGCATAACAGCTGGATGGAGTTTCATACTTTGGGCTCTTAGAACTTTGTGACGGGTTTCTTAGCCCAGAAGGAAGCTTATTACCCCCATCAATTGGTTGCATATCTTTAAGCTTAGGGATTACAATATCGTCCTCCACCCCAAGAGACTTCTTCCCACCACCTTGAGGGGAACTTGTTGGCTGCACAATCACAGTTCACAAATCTTACTGGTTGGAGAGGGATACTCTTCAAGAACCAGGCTAGTTTCATCTTTCGAACTCAATGCATCAATGGGTTTTAACGCTCAATCAGTCTCTAGCACTAGATTGGTGTTAAAGAATTGCTCCATGGCCCATAGAAAATTTCTAACTCCTTGAAATTTCTGTCCGTCAGTAAAATGGCCTCGGCTCAAGTACTCTCTTGGTTAAACCAGTATCCCTAGCTTAGTGTTGCTCACCCGCTATTCATTTCTCAAAGGTTTCATTGGATAACTAATCAAGGGTCTGTTGGTACGCCTTCCAACCTTTCCCATGGTTGTCAACTTGCTCCATGAACGGTTGTACCTCCTAATTTGGCACAAGACCTACAAATGGCCTCTAATTTGGTAAATCATTCACGCTCTTGCTCTAAAGCTATGCCAACCATATAACTCAAGTGAGTCCTTGATTCCATCTATCACAGGGCAAGCCTTTGGGTTTCACAATCCCACACCCAATAACACCCACTAATCACACCGTGTAGAAACCACATCCCTCTTGACTTGCCCTACTTCAGCCCTTTCTTCTTTGGTTTTTGTGTATGTGTGCGCGTGTGTTTGTGAGATAAAGATGCTCAAATAGAAGGATATAGAGTTTACCTGAACAAAGCCCAACATATTTATAAAGTGGGCATAGAGTACACGTGAATAACATTTTTATTATATTGAACAATAGAGGGCCAATCCCACGGCTTGTCAATCCCCCAGAAAACTAGCAAGCAATCCCACAATATAGACAAAAGAGTAACTAGTTACGCAAATTCATTAGAAGAGTTGTTATATGGTTGTGGGATACTTGTCCCTACCACTTCCTCTTAGCAATTGCAACGGATACCCTTATCCCATCGAAGAATTGCCCCCAATCGCTCTGTCAAAATTGCCGCTGGCAACTCCTCGTGTTTCATCTAATCACTTCTGCGTGTGAACTACTTTGGTTGATGGTTAATGTCCACTACTAGACCACCATCTTGCATACTTTGAACACTCATCCGAATTTACTAAGCCGAGCTGTTTAGTGTTGAGCTGCAGGGAGCCAAACTCCCTGGGCCTAAGTCCTAGCCGAGCCGTCCAAACTCCATTTTGCATTGAATCTGCTTCGAGATTGGAGTCCTTGTGGGCAGCACAACACAAGGATCAAGTGCCTGTCCCATACATCCTACCCCATATGCTAAGGGGCTAATGGACGACTTCATGCAATGAGAGTTCTTATAGAACGTGTATGAAACATTTGTAGATGATGTACTACTAGACTCTGCAACCTTATTATTTATTATCTAACTAATTAGTTATTTGCGCATTAGGGAGAGAATATAGTGAGCATTAGACCTACTTGATACGCACAATCCCTTTTCTTAGGCAGTTGAATATGCAACATTCTTGCAAGTGGACTATCTTTGTATGCAGAATATTCGGGTTAAATGAGCTGCAGAAGTTTGTAATCACCCCTATAATTTGGAACCTTTTACTTTAAAATTGCATGTCATATAAGAAGTCCATATTCTTTAATTTGCAATACTGTATCTCTTGATGGATAATACTGAATCCTTATTATTGTACATCGGACCATAACACACAAATTCATTAGACGTGCTTGCTGGTTACTTCCGTCATGATTATAATTTTTGGCTGACAATGTTTCAGAGAGCGTCTACAATACTGTCTTTGCTCTTCTCCTTGTAACCAAATCGACAACCATGACGCCTAGGCTTTTCTGGATCATCTGAATCAGGGTCACTTGATTCCAAGAAAAGGCCTCTGAGGCATCGCCTTCTCACTTTGGGTGCATAAGTGAGCTTTTCAGATGGGGTAATATTAAATTCTGCCTTAAGTGCCTCAGCTGTGCTCGCATCTTTTTTCAATTTCATGGCTTCTGTCTGGCTGCAACGGACTAGCTCAACACCAGGATTGCTCTCGATTACAGAGCTGTTACATACAAGTGAGTTATTGATGCCTTGTACATTGCTGTTGATGCACTCTTTCATTGCCTTACTATCTTCTTCGGCCTTATTTAATCCAGATTTTCTCTCCCTGGAGCTGCCTTCCCCGTCAGTGGTAGTGTCAATGCTCTCATCTGGGTTGATCTTATAGCCCCTCTGAATATGAATGGACCGTTCTCCTTTTGCAGGCTCTGAGCCCAGGTGCATGGATGCTCCTCTATTTTCCCCAGCCAGCGTGATAATGCTGTAAGGCTTATCATCCACGGGCTGCCTTGCCTGCTTTGTACTGTGCTTATGCACAAACTTTGTGATGTCTTCCCTGATCTCTTTCTCCCCATTGGACAGGGTAGGCTTTGGAAGAGGCTTACTTACCTTTGGATAAGTAGGGACCACAGTTTCCATGGGTGGCACTTGCTTCTCAGGGACAATCCCTATCTTTGCCCTTTCTTTAGGTTTCCCATTCAGCTGGCCTTTAGCTGCTGCTCCTATGATTTCTTGCCCTTCCTCATCCCCTTTTGCTTCATCCACCTTCCTATCTGATTCTGGAAGAGCCATCAGATTCATACCATCGGCTGGCAGGTCCAACTTCTGGAGCAATGCAGGTGTCTCTGCAGGTGCAGCTGCAGTAGGAGGTGGTATTATATCTGCTCCATTGCTGCCTAATTCTTGTGATGGCTGCATCGTCACTGCATCATACTGGATCTTATCTTGAGGTTGTTCTTTGGAGTCTGATTTGCTCTCCTCCAATATTAGGGCTGCCTTTTCTTCGGTCTCTTGGGTGGTGGACGGCTGAATATTTCTGAGTTTCGTGGCTTCCCGTTCAGACTCCTCTGGGGGTGAAGTTTGTTTCTTTGGAGGGGATGGGAGCTCTGTTGTTGGCTGCATCCGAGGTGGTACCTGAGAAGGTGAAGAGGGTGGTGTTGCCTCTGGTCGGACCAGCTGAGAAGATGAATCAGATGGAGATGATAAAGACTTTGGTGGTGATTCTAGTGGCGGTTGGGGTTGAGCTGGCTGTGTGGCAGCTTGAGATGGCAGAGCTGCACTGGATGGTGAAGCCTGTGCTGGTGAAGTGACTCGGTATCGAGTGCCCCTACCGGATGGTGAGGGAGGTGGAGAAGCAACTTGAGATAGGGATGGTGGCTCAGTTGTGGGTGTTGCTTGAACCGGAGGAGGAGGAGGAGGCAGCTGAACAGGGGGGGCTGGAAGTTGGGCGACCCCCGCCGGACTAGATGGAGGCCTTCGTGCTGCAGGTGCAGAGGCAGCTTGTCCTTCCAGAGGAGGAGGAACTGCAGCTGGTGGTGCTGCTAACCAAGGGAGCCGAAAACGGAATTGTGGCCTCTGATCTGCCATATATACACAGCTAGGAGGAAAGTGATCTGGTGTTGAGGAAAAGGGAGGTCCTTGGTATTTGTTTTTGTGATGATCAATGGAAAAGAGGCTTACGCATATATTAATACACACGTAAGGGTTGGAGGGGTTGGTTTTGATACCTTAGAAATCTTTTGGACGAGCTGCATCCCTTCCAAGGGGAAGAAAGTAGTTTTCTTTTGTTTTTTTTATTTTTCTTTTTTTTTTCTTGTCTTGCTATGCAGGACTAGCATACCTTTAGTGTGACTCATGATCTCACGAGACTAGTTTTCTATGAATTCTCAGAGGCTGTGTTTGGAATCTGGAGTGCTTGGAAAGGAGGTTTGGAGACTAAATATAATACAGTGTTTTTAATTGTCGCAGATATTTTTGAAACCCAAGGGTTGAAAAAGATTATTAGTTGTTACCCATCGGACAAAGAAAAAGGTTGCAACGGAAGCCACTGCTTAGCCATGCATAGTTTTAGACTGATAAAAAAAACCTATTTCTATAATTTGAACAAGTAGCCTCCGGATTCCAACTGTGCATAGTTCTCTGACTAATTGTCTGAACTGT
The DNA here is from genome assembly GCA_028571085.2 of Nepenthes alata. Lineage (NCBI taxonomy): Eukaryota > Viridiplantae > Streptophyta > Magnoliopsida > Caryophyllales > Nepenthaceae > Nepenthes > Nepenthes alata. The sequence goes on along the minus strand of JAOVVI020002560.1, from coordinate 14,729 downwards.
GCGTTGTTTTTTCTTCTGTTAAACAGAAACAAAAAAAGGGGGGATAATAATGGGCATGAGCCAAAACAAAATTCTCTCTTCAACGTAACTGAATAAGAAAACGGATGGATTGTACCTTGATTTTCCCACCTGAGGAAACCAAGCAGGCATCAAAGCAAAGAACTCTAACCAAAAATCCATTTGCAAGTTAGCCATCCCAAACAAGGCACGCCAGCCCTCTGTTCACCCTCCTCCGGCTCTCAATACATGCACCTTCAGAAAGCAATTATTTATTACTCGCTCATTCCAGTGTTGGCTCAGAGATTTGCGTTCCCCACAATTGTCGTTGAATATTAACTCTTTCAACTCTGATACTAACAAGGGAGCACCAATATCACCAACAATTAACACTGGCAAAATGCAAGGACTATTACTAGCAGTACGATCTTGCCAGGAAATGGTCAAGCTAGCAATTCTACAGCACTCACCTGGCAGGGAGGCAGCCGAAATAAAGAGGCTAAATCTGCGGGCAGGCTGCGTCACCTCATCTCCCTCCATGCAGCACAGAGGATTGGAGAATACGACAGTGGAAGATGTGCTCATGATAAAGGGAGAAGAAAATGTCGGCTCTTGGCTCTGGTGCCACACGTACGATTCCGTCCATGATGCAGTCAAGCAAGTAAAGTTTCACCAAAATCTATGAAAATTTAGGATAACCCGGCATTCTGATTGAATTCATGGAATAAGTATGTGGATCAAATGGTTTTGATGAAAATTATTATTGCAGATGGCACAAAATAATGTCGGGTCTTTGGTGGTTCTAAAGCCAGGAGACAAACAACTGATTGCAGGAATCATCACAGAAAGAGGTACCCGATAATGGTCACCAGTTTCCTAATTCAGTTTAATCACAATTATCAAGTATACCTTCTACTTTCCTAAGACCCTTTTCCCCTTTTATGTGTATGAAACTGCACAAGAGTGTAAAAATAAGAGAATCGTAATGTTGTTTTGGATATACTTCATATAACAGAAATCAAAATAGATTAAAAATGCAAAAACCTCTAATTACATTTTATCCTGCTAAATTTCAATCAATTTCCTCTCCAAACAGATAGGAAAACCATTGTATAACAGTGAAAATCGGATCAATTTAAGCTCGTTCCCTTCTATTAAGCCTTTTTATCTTACTAACAACTCACAGGTCTCGGCTCAAAACTTCCTATGTACTTCTCATCCTAATACAAGTACTTCAGATACATCTTTTTCACTGCATCTGAGGGAGTAACACACCCAGAAAAGGTAGAAGATGGCTACGAACAATGTTTTATACGAACTACACATTGACTTGCGTTGTAAGAAATCCAAAGGCACTATGATAACAATTTTATTAAAAAGCCTCGTACCCAACCCATGGACACTTAAAGAAACTTGATTCCATCAAGCATTTGCTAGAACCATATAGTCAATCAAATATTGGTCCGATCTAAATCCAACTGACCTTATTCCACACCCAACTGACCTTATTCCACACGGAGCGCATTCAAAGTCTTATGGTCTGACAGGTAGCTCTACGCCAAAGCTTCCACTTCTTTTATTGCGGAAGGATGAAACAGAAGATCTGGATGAGATCATTTCTCTAGCAATTTCCTTTGTTTTATCGTCATTGTAATAACTTGATGTCACATGCATGGTTTATGGAGCATGAGTTCCGAGTTTGGATCTTCCAACTAAGTAAACAATTACAATCGAAGTAAATTTCACAATTATTCTCTACAAATTGTCCAACAAAAATCATTTTATTCTAAATAATTTTAGTGATACAAATACATGGTTAAAGGGATGGCTTAGATTTCCAAATGCATTGATTTGAGATGAACAAAAATCAATTTTCATTACTTACCTCGCAAGCCTAAGGCACAGAATTGAAATACAATCATCTATTATTCGATCTTCGGTGTGAGAGGAGGTAAATGAGTGTTTATAGACGGCTGATCAATAATAGAAAAGACCTAGACAACAGTTGAAACAGACTTGATAGTAGTGTGAAAACCTCAACCTTGTCGATTCTAAGGCCGTATGCAACAGTCTTTAGTAATATGACCCACCTTTTTTCAATAATTTCAGAATTTTAATATTGTAATTCTTTGCAATATACCTAAACTTTTTACAATTGTAACACTGAATCTAAGATTTGAATTTTCCTTTCTTTGACACGTATATGCCACATTAACTATTTTAGAAATTATTACCTCTCGTGTCATGCTAAGCTATGTGGCTGGATACTTCTCTTCTCGTAGAAATTCCCCAAGAATACATCCAAGGATGCAACATAATTACAATTCAGCAATCCAGCCCATACAGTCTTCAATTCTAGTCTTGGTTTCATCATAAACTGTTCCCTAAGGCACTTAGCATGAATTACTTACAGTAATACGATTTCTATAATTATTCATTATATATAGTTCAATTGAACCTAACAACCAAGACATGATGCAAGCATCCTCACTCTCACATTGATCAAGTTTTGTTAATCCAACGGAAGCCTTAGATGATTTATCTAAATGACTTCAAAGTTCTCTTCCATTTGCAAAAATTTTAAATTAAAACTCCTATGTGGTGTGATTTTTTTTCCATTAAAACAAATAATAGAATTTTCACCATATATTATAAAGAAAACAGGGCACAAGGCAATTAGCCAGGGGAACCCAAACCTTGCTTACGGGGAACAGCACTGAGGAGTCTAAAAATGTAATCCACTGCACCAAAATGAAATCAGTACAGGAGATATTGGGCTGAAAAAGGAACAAACCCACGTGGAGAGAGAACTCAGTCAAAGGAGGAAACCAAGATCAGTGCTCACTGCAAGCAATACTCTAAAAATTTCCAGATCTGGACACTTTAGAACAGTTTCCCAGCACACGCTCACAGAGAGAATTTTGGAGTAATCAAAATCCAAAGATGAAAAACATTGTGTCTGCTCAAGATATTGAAGCTGGGGATGAATCAGCACACCAAAACAAAGCCGAGATAATCTTTCATGAATGAGACAGAGCAAGAGATTGAAGCCAAGAGAACTCCAAGAACAAGTCAGGGCAGAAATTGAACACCAAGAATGCCAGAAATCGAGCAAGTGATCCTACCTCTCATGCCAAATCAAGAAATCAATGCCGAAACCCATGTATTAGAGTCATGGAAACCCGAAATATGAAATCAAAGCCGAAAGAAACATAAGCCTTTCAACAATCAAATGAAACACAAGATAACCACGAATTAACGATTTTAGGGCTTTGCTACCATGTCAAATGTGTTTATTTGTTTGAATGTCCCTCTATCAAGAATTCTCCTCCATTAAATACGAAAAGCCTTTCTTAATTATAACCTACTACAATCAATCAATTAATTTATATGGCATAACTACAACCCTGATTATAATCAATCCTATTTACAAACAATCAAGATCTCATAAAAAAGAAAACTGAATATTATACAAAATTTTGTAAAGATTCAAATCAGTTGACACTTGCTACCAGCCTTACGACATAATCCTCATAAGGCAGGCAACATAGATCACCTAAAGAACTTCCCTAACACTTCTATTTTTGAAAATTATGCAACTACCCAGAATTCATTAGAATTATACAGAGAAGTGTAACAGGCAATGCTCATGAGAATAAAAATATTTCCATTCAGAAGTGAAGTTTCAAGAGTTAAATTCAAAACAATATTATATCAAAGAACAGGCAATGTTGCCTAAAAGTTACTGGCCTTATATAAAAACCTGGCAAGAGAGAGAGATCCTTGACTCGAAGGAAACCACCCTAATAAGCATGGATTCTCCATCTTGACCAACTTCGATATCATTAGATTGTTTACTATTATAAGCTATGCAGAGAATCTCCATCAAAATAATGGGTTCAGGGACATTAAAGGCATATTCTCAAAACCACATCACCAGCATCACAATAAAGAGCATCAAATAAACATGGTTTATCTAATAAGTGATTACATGTAGCTGACATCTTATTTACTAACACACACAGCAGTAGGTGCTTCAACATTTCCTAAAGATGAACCAGATTGGAACCTGAAATTCTGGGAGGCACAAGAAGGGTCTTGGGTTATACTGAATTAACAAAATAGATAACATAATAGAAAATACTGATAAATTTACAGGTGGGAATAATTGATCGCGTGAGAATACTCATTATAAAAAAAGTGAGAATAACTAATAACAATGGAAGAGTAGAATTAATTATTCCAAATGTAGGGAAAATAGATATTCCCGCAGGTAGTGGTGACAACGGAGGCAGTGATTGTTGTGGTGACTGTGGTGATGGCGGCAACAATGACCTCGGTAGTGATGGTGACTTTGGTTTTAATGATAAGATGATGGTGATGATGGGAATAGTTACTACTCTTTAGAATAGTTATTCCCTATATAAGCCAAAAAATGTAATAGTTATTACCACTCTACTTTATTCAAAGGACTATATGTTCCATTTTCACTTTAATTTATTCCATTTTTAAGAACCAAATGTACCATAAGAAAAACAAACAGTAAAATAGGCCTAGCGGCCTAACCAAATGCTCTCTCAGCGAGGATTTCCAGAGAACAATTTGCTAGAAACATGCTCCTTAGAGTGACAATTACAAATTATATGAACATAAAATACTTGTAGCACATTTACTAGATACCTCATAAAAACCACTATACCATTTGCTCTCATACACTTGCTATTTACCATATTTTTCAAAAACCAACGCTGTATTAAGAGTCGTTCCTGCACAGAACAGCCACGGCAAAAACAGAAACAATCTTACAAGAATTATAAAAGCAAAACAAATAAAAGGTTGCCCATGCAATCAATGGATGACTTAAATAGAACCAATGATATGGCCAACAAGAGACAATCAGGCATGCTGAAACTAGGAAACAAACCAAACAATAATACTTGATTTGGTTGCGTGAATGGAATAATATATAAAAAGAATAGCTATTTTCAAAGAATGAAATAAAGTGATAACAAAATTAAAAATTAATATTTAATTATTTGGTTAGTCACTTGTAATGAGTATAATTGAATTAGAAATTCAATTTCTTGTGTTTGTTATATAGTAATAGTAAGAAAAATAACCAAGTAATTTGTATAATATGACTTTTTAATTCTTACATAAAGAAAGAATATTCCAAGTTATACTAAATTTTGTAAAGTTTGATCAAAATATATTAGCAATATAGACAGACATGCTAAAAAAAAGCCTAATTAATTTTTTGGGCTAGGCACGATAATGGAATAAGTGTTCAGCCCAACCTAACTTAGCAATCATAAATTTTCATCTAAGTTCAGACAAAGTAAACAGAAAACATATCTTGAAATAATTATTCTTGGATAACCACAAATAAAAAAAAATTGGGGTGTTGGTTTTTTTTTTTTTAAATGAATAACAATTTCTTTTGAAATTGTATTCCTATCAATGGCACAGCTAAACAGTGGAACAATAATTCTACTTGGGACAAAGTAGGAATAGAAATTTATTCTATCCGATCAAATATAGTGTAAGATTGCATTGTGTAAAGGCAAATGCAGGCAAATCAAAAGAGGGGAAGATTCTAAAAGCTATAGCAAGAATAACAGCTATAATAAAAAACTTGTTAGCGGAAAAAGAATTCATTTTGCCCTTATTATCTTAGAAAATGTTTGAAAATGGAGGGCTTACCTAATTATTTTGTAAATATCCTGAATATATAAACCAATTTCTTTATTTTCCAATTGCCTGGAAAGGATACAAGAAAAATCTTGTTGTTTATTCTACAATTTCTTATCTAGAGCATGCATGGGACTTTCATTTTGCACAACTCCTAAAAAGGTATAAAAGAATAAAGAACTCAGCTTCTTTCACTTCCTTTTTTTTCCAGATTACCTTTCTAGCATAATGTATAATTTCAACAATTAAAGAAGGGGAAGGAATTTTCAATTCGCAATAAAAAGTGGACGATTTATTCAACCACATGCAAATGTAAAACTCCTCAAGAATTTCAAGTTGCTTAAATTTATCCTCGTAGGAGTTGGGTTCAAGCTTTTCCTAGCCCCGCTCATTAATAAACTCCTGATGTATATAAAGTAGTATGGCTCATTTGAGAATTTCCAATATCTCTATCTATCTATCATGTGTTTGAGTTTTTCAAAACTTTCATATCCCCCTTTTCATATCAAACAAGAAATCCCTTTATTTAGTTGTATATTATTTAGAAACTACAAAGCATTTACCTTCAGTAATCCAAAATCGCTCCTAAGCCCTTCCATAACGATAACCTCATTTATCATCAACTTTTGCTTATTCGGATTTATAGCCACTCAAGACTCCACAATCAGCTGGTCAGAAACAAGAATTTCTTCCGGGAATATTTGTAAGACAGATGACCCACATGGAAACAAAATCAGAAAACACAAGGCAAACCAGAGTAGATACTGAAAGTGGAAAAGAGGGGGAAATAGATTTTGTCAGTCAAAACAAATGATGAGAACATCTAGAAATGTCACCACGAATATTCGCACAGACAGAAATAAAAGGTGGAAGGGTTGAAATAGAAATTGGGAGGCACTGAGCATTTTCCAGTGACTGGGCTTAGGGCTAGGTTTCAGAGATGGGTCTCGCCTACTCCATTTTCTTCCCTTTGTAGTGCCTCAAATATTACAGGATAACAACTATATTGAGCTCTCCCTATTCCTCTATAATTCTCCCTACTACAGCTTAAAAAAAACTCAGTATAACAAGTTCTTCTTGCCATCAATGGAGTGGATGAAAAACAGACTACCTGAAGAAGATAGCTGCAGAGGGAAGACCGGCTAAATATACAAGAGTTGGTGATATCATGACTGAAGAGGTAACAACTTTTTACCCTTGCCCATTCTCCCCTTGTAGATGCCACATTTGCTTTTATGAACCTGTTCCATACTGGGATTTACAACAGAACAAGTTGATAACAGTAACATCTGACATGAAAATCCTCCAGGCAATGCAGATAATGACAGGTACATTATGTATCAATGAAACCATGGTTCATATAGATAATTTTAGCTAATGAGTACTTACATTTTCAGTTTGATTTGTGCACAAAAAATAAGTATCCTAATATGTCACACCGTGGACATTGGCAGAGAATCATATACGGCATGTTCCAGTTTCAGATGGAAAGATAATTGGCATGATCTCAATTGTAGATGTTGTGCGAGCGGTGGTAGAGCAGCAAAGTGGGGATGTGAGGCGGCTCAGTGAGTTCATTAGAGGAGATTACTATTAGGGCTAAAGGGAATGATTAATTGCACCAGCATAAACAAAAATGATGCTTCAAAGATGTCAAGATTTTTTAAACACTCATATAATTGATGCTGTCGCACTGGAAAGCTAATAAGATTCACTAACAACTTTACATGCCTCGCCAACTGTTTTTCCCTTGTTTTGGTTGAAGGGGAGGGTGAAATATGTTTATATTTTCATTAATCACATGACTTATCTACCTTTCAATTTCACAGCACAGAGAATCCAAAAAACATATAGTTTATTAGCATCAAGCAATAAGCAAGTCATTCAAAAACAGCAAACATTTAAATTGTAAGAAGAAAAAACACCATGAAATGGAGACCGCACTATACAGGGATGTGTGTTTAATTATTGTCATAACTTCTCCATTCTCTCTTTTTAATTGATTTCACAAGAAAAGGCTCAATTCCATAAAACATCATTCATTTCACAACTAACCAAGAAGAAAAACCAAGGACCGTTGCACCATTTAACAAGCACGCCAACCCCAGGGAATATTGCTTTTCTAGGTAACCAAAAGAGAGGGAATGCACAAATAAGTGCCACTGGTGCTGGGAGGAAATGGCATCTAACCTTGTATTCAAATATCAGTATAAGCAGTATCAAGTGAAAGGTATTGGTATCGAACGTCAAGGAAGCAAATTTTTTTCTTATAATCACATCGAAAGTAAGTTATATACTAACATTTGACCATATTTTATCATATATTTGTAGTTTATAAAAATAATAGTAAATTTTATCAAAACAAAATTTGATATCTACTCAGGTCATATAATACTCCAAAACTTTTAATCTATATATGTTTTGTACCTTTATAAAATATATAAATTTAGGACTCTTAGAAAATTTTAATATATTTGAAACATATTAATTTAGACTTCAAGGAGCGAAGCACAGCAAAAAAAAAAAAGGCTGATACATATAGTTAATTTATCGATCGATACATTGCAATATTTCACTAATATGGAGACATATTGGGACTTATTCCCGATAAGCGAAACATCAACACCAAAACCTCCTAATACCATACATATCAGCCGATATTTGAAACATAATCCAATACCTTGCCCATGCATCTCATAGATGTTGTACAGCAGAGGATCAATGTCAAAATTGTCTAAATACATCAAGCAACAAAAGAGATTCCTACAAAGTATGACCTCTTTTGCAGTTCATACTTACACCTACTTGATGGTGATAAACATGAGATGCAAGGCACTTTGGTGGGCATATGGATCATACAACATTCACATAGAGATGAAATCAACGGTAACCCAGACAGATCTTAATTGGATTCTAGCCACTGCGTATGACTAGCCTTGCAGCTTGCCAAGCCATTATTATATCAAGTACAACACTTTCTCATTCTGCTTCTTGTCTGTTGTGTCACGAAATGCTTGAGATGCCAGCACTGCAGCCTTGAGCAACTCTGATGCTGAGAATTCTTGGGCTTCCATAGTCTTATGTACCCATTGGGATACTTGCACAAGCCCACCTTGTACAAGCACATTAACAATCTTTTGAAAATCATACTGTCTTAACTCTTCCTCTGCTTCCAAAGCCCCCAAGGATTGAAAAGCCTCCTTGAATACATTTCAAAAGGGCATAATAAGATCTTGAAATAACAAGCTTTACCTTGCACAGCAATTTTTGCCAATAATTGCTCAGCTTCATCAACCAATTGCAACTTACCCAGCCAAAACAGACCATTGTATGTGGCAACTCCTGGTTCCAAGCAATCCTTTTCCAGCTGCTACAAAATATACAAAGCCTTGTCTAGAAAGTTTATCATCTATTATGCTGCAATCATGCTAGCAGTGCACCTGAAGTCATGCTTGTGCCAAACTTTCATCATGTAGAAAACATCGGTTCTTTCCGGTGTCACCATATAGCCTGCACAACAAAAGTGCAAGTCTCCAAAGCTGGAATCAAGCAAACTGTATAATAGTTGCAATTCCTTGTGCTCCACCGACATCAACACATTGAGGACATGAACAAAGCAATGACAGTAGATCTCTTTTGTGGGTTTCATATCCCTGGTCTCCCAGCAGCACTCTAAGAGAATGGCTAACAAATATAACATATTGACATGGACAAATATCCCAAGTCATTCAACTCTATGGAGAGTAAAGGTCATACAGCAATATGGAATGCACAGTATACAATGTCAAAAAAAAACAATTCATCTTCACTGTGTAAATATAAGCTCACCGAGATATTGTTTCCACCATAAATCCTGAATGTATAAATGGGAGACAGTGACTGAAGATTTCAAGAAAGGGAATTTGATTTTGATCACATAAAAATCAATAATCAAGTTCTCCAATAGAAATTTGAAAAAACAAAATCAACTGAAATAAAGTGCCATCTTTCTCTCCTCTATATCTTGTAGTATAAACCAATAGTCGGTTCTTTCATTTTGTCGATCATGTTAGTCAAACACACCACGCTGAGCTGAAGTAGCTCCACTCATTCAGCCATCAATGGAAAAGGATCATCGTCCTCTTTCACCCAAAGAAACTCCTCTTCAACCCTTTACATTTGGCTGTAATTGGCTTGCCACTTGAGGCCAAACCATTTGTTCTGCCTCATGAAATATATCCGCCACTCCAGCCCACTTGGATCGAACAACCAAGACCAAAAATCTTATGAAGGCTAACTACCTTCGGCTTCTCTACCGCAACACCTGCCTCATCAACCCCTTCTTTATCCCCCAGTCTCTCTTTCACATGTAGACGCTCCAAAATCCTGTTGAAATCACTCATAAACGTTTATCTTCTGTGTACCTATACATATATATAAATATACACACTAAACCAGTTATAGGTTTGTGAGCTCTCAAACCGATGGCCTCCCATACTACCCATTAACGCACCCAAGTTCCGATTCAATCTATCACCATCTTCAATTACTGGAAACGATCAAACACTCGTACAGAGCACGAAGCTCTGTTTCACCTTTCACCGATTCTCACCGAAAAAAAAGGGAATCTCAACTTCCCTATTCCCACATGAAATAAAAAGATTGCGAATTATTAATCCACTAAATTTCACACCTCAACTTCAACGCGAAACCCATAAATTTTTCGGTTCCTTCATCACTGAACCGAAGCTCTGTTTTTTTCCCAAAATTCTCAAATGTCAACCGTATGCAATTAATTTTTCCACAAATCTTGACACACAAGTAGAAAATCGATATTAATAGGAAGAAAAGAAGTGTTTTGCTTGCCTTATTTCGATGATTGACCGTAGCGGCGGCTAGGAATTGCGGCGACGGTAAAGGCGGCATCCACACTCTCGTCCCTTACTCTCTCTGCTATTCAGTGAGAAGTAATGGAGGAAGAAAACGCGACGAGGATTTAAGGAGAGAAAACAGAAACGGAAGTAATTAAGGAAGAGAAACGGTAGAAGGGGAATAATGGACGAAGAAGAAAGGAGGAGAGAGGAAGAGAGAGAAAGGAGAACGATCGAGAGACAGGAGAGAGCGTGAGTTGGCTACCACCACCACCATTATTATTATTATTTTTTTACTATTATTATTAATAATATTATTAATTAAATTTCATATACACTCATAAAAATAGACAAACATATTTTATTATTATAATATTTTTTAATTATTATTATATGAGATCAAAAATAATTGTCGATTAATGATATAAAATTATCAAAATATCTCCCAGTACTTCTACGAATCTGACATATTCACACTCAATATGAAACTATCCTAAAAACACATGCAAACAATAACATATTAAATAATATTATTTATGATCATTTTTTATCGATAGCCAAATAAATTTAAATTAAAATATTAAAATATTACAGTATCATTATAAATAAATAACTATGTACTTATCACTAATAATTAGACAATATTCAAGATACTCGTAAATTTAACAAGCGATCAATTATATGTTATCATAATATCTTATCATCAACAGTATATAAATATTAAAATCAACTCATACAATCAATACTATTGTTATCCTCTTATAATAAACCTAAAGTATACAATACTTGTATTCTTATAATCTATTTAGGATCCACACCTAAACGAGTACAGAATATTTTATTTTAAACTACATATCAAATCAAATACACATTTGTACAATATCTCTCGATATCTCATTACACGTTATTTATAAGGTCATAGACATTAACCCACTGATATATAAAAATAAATATCAGATAAGTATAAATCATATTAGAGTTCTATAAATTTTATATTTCTAAAAATAATACTATTTTTATGTAATCTCATTTAGTTTAACCATATATATCAAGAACATACTTAAGTATCTAAAAATCATGCAAAGAATGGTAATCAACGATTAAGGATAAGAAAAATAATTTTCCAAGTACATTAAATACTCAACACATAGCACCCTGTTGTTCCACTATTGTCATACACTCTTAGTATAACTCTGGAATAACCACTTGTGGCCATGCTTCACATATCGTACATATAAATCATAAGTTCATAAGTTTATATTATACAAACAATATATTATGCATCAAAACAATTATATATTTTAAAATCGAATATAAACAGGCCTATATTATACATTTTGTGGTATACATAAATAAATTTATATCATAAAAATATAGAATACTTATAACTGATCATACATGCAGCGGGGTTTGAACTCCATTCAAACGTTACTTAAATAGTAGTTTAACGTTCAAATGATGGCTCACTTGTTATAAAACATTGCACAAAATCTAATGGAAATTAAGTTATAGGAGGGTAAAATTAAACATATATCTTTTTATAAATTATATTATTTTAAATTTAAAATCAATAAAAGACAAAAACAATCTCATGAATTCCGATAAACAAGTATAGTACATAGTCACTATATGACACTCTATTAGTTCATTACTATTCTCCTCTCTTAGCATAACTCATGAATTCTGACTAAAGATAGGAGAAACAATTCTCCAAGCACATTAAATACTCGATACGTGGCACCCTATTGGTTTACTACTATCTTGCATTCTCAACATAATTATGAAATCACTATCCTTAGTCATGCTAGTCATACACTGAATATATGGGTCATAAATTCATCGATTTATATTACACAAATACTATATCATATATTAAAATAGTTTTCTATCTTAAAATTGAATATAAATAGACCTACATCATATATTTTAAAGTATAAATAAATGGATTTATATTGTAAAAGTATAAAATAATAATATTTAGCTTAGTACAAATCAACATTCGAACTCTATTCAAACATTAGTCGGATAATAATGTGGCATCCAAATGATGGCTCACTCTCTAATCAAATGCCACATAAAAAACAATAAAAACTAAGTCGTACGAATATAAAATTAAGTATGTATCTCCTATAGTTATATTATTCAAATATTGAAATAATAGAAGGCAAAGAAAATATAATGGATTCCTATTAATAAGTAAATGTAATGATTAAATTATTCAATAACGGTAGAGATTTTAGTTGCATGATGTTTGAGATTATGATAGAATAGGAGTATCATTTGCCTCATGATGCGTGAAATAGGAAATCTAGAACACAAATGATCACCAATACTACTTCTTGAATAAAATACGAAGTCCTCACCAAAAAATATATTCAAGGTAAATGAAAATATTAGAATGAAATTTACTCTTCTATCTCTTTATGTTACTCTCAAGTAAAATGTAAAACTCCAAAGTGATAATGTCTAACACTGACATAGAGAAGGCAACTTAGTGAGAAAGCAACTGTGGGAAGAGGCAATTAGGAGCAAGAGTTTTGAACTAAAACAAAATCTACCAAAGCTATATCAATACTATATTAATATTAAACTAAGGCTAAGTGTATAAAGAAGATTAGCATAGTGATATGATGTGAAAATAATAAGTGGATGAGTGTGAACACATTTAGAAGGAAGGGAAGTGAATTCAACTCAACATAATTTCCAAATAATAATAAAGTAAATATAAGTATGGGCTTTACTAATATACAGGTATTGAGGGGGTGGCTACCACAGTATAAAGTAGTTCACTTAGTGCATTTACATGATAGAATTTAAGTTTTAAAATTTCATCTTTAATTTACCTTCTTAATTCATTGATAATAATATTTTAAATGCCCTTCTAAGGTATTCGTAAATCTAATATAATTGGTCTATGTAGTAATTAGTTACTTTAATTATCTTCAATAATAGTCTTTTCTAATCAAATATCTAATAAACTCCGAATTAAGATATTGGGATGTTATATTTAGCCTTGATAATGAGCTCTACATATAAAAATAAATTTATTTTCTTTAGATCTACTTTGAGGTTCTATTTTTTACAAGAGAATAATTCAAAAAATTATCCTAATGAGAGTCAATCTAAGGGAGCTGTAAAGAAAGGAAGAGCTGGTCTCAAATATAGTTCGTCCTGTAAAGGATTCAAGAACGCATTTGATATGCTGTGTTCTACACACTAGAATTCCTAAACCTACTATTATTTTAGATATTAGTTTTATGAATGTTGTTTTTCTCAATTGGTTTTATAGCAAATCCATACGGGAACTGGACCTTTCTAATTTTAATTTTTATAACACATGAGAAATCGTTGCTGTCCTTCCGGACAGGTTTTGTTTGCTCAAATTTAATTATTTTCGTCTACGAATTGAGCAGAAAATGTTGGGGCTTCTTTTATGCCATAAATATTGTTTTCATGAATATAATTTGTATTAATGTGACAGATTTCATTAAAACCTGTGTATTATTGTTGGATTTATTGGAGGCGTGTAGATGAGTTATTTTGTGATTGAAAATTAGCATGGAAATTCTAATTCAGATAATCGTGTATTTTTTAACCTTTTTCTTATATATATATATATTATACATATTTTAACTTGGTTAAATTTTGCTTCTATAAGTCAAATCAATGATTTTGAATCTAGAGTTTCCGGTACGACAGATCTAAATTTGGATGCTGTTTTTCGATGATTACACGAGTGCGAAATTGTCGATTAAGGCCTCTAACATAATTTCAGGGAAAGAAAACATTAAAGAAATTTGAGATTTATGCCATGAAAAATTATTAAAGCTTGATATCACGTCAGATTGGTACCGATCGTGACCCTGGCGGAGGAAGAAGACGACTTCCTCCGGCCGAAGCCCTTCCCCACGGCAATGAAGGCGCGTGCGAAACGTGGATGAAAAGTTTTATAAATCAACGTTTTATAGATTTTTTTTTGTGATTATATTGAATGAGTATATTTTTATGGTAATTGTACGTTCGAATTGTTATTTGGATCACAAGTGGGATTTTATTTTCCTTGCATGAAATTATTATTTTTGGCTATTAAAATAATTTATGAACATTTTGAAAACTTCCAGTTTTCACATTTGGAGAAAAAAAAAAAAATATATATATATATATATATATATATATTTGTTGTTTTAATTG
>JAOVVI020002559.1:9651-20855 GCA_028571085.2 Nepenthes alata | reverse complement strand
ATGTTTTGATTCCTTGAAATTGAAAAATTGTGTTGCATAATTTTTATAATTTTGAGGGTAGTGTAAAGAATTGCATTTCTAAGTCTAAGAATTATTTGTCTATGAGATATGATGAAATCGAACAAAATGCGGCCTATTAAATAAAACATCTTTGGTTGTTTGGGTCAAAAGAGATGGACCGACCATTATTATTTTATTTTTTAGTTGTTTAAAAAAAATCATATAAAAGTATAATTTTTTAAGTTATTATTCAATAACTTAAAATCAATATTCTAATGGATCCCTGGATCCGGGTTATTATACAAGTTAGGGAACCACGTGATCTTCTGTATCGGGTTGAATTAAGGCGGGTCCAGTCTCTATCCTTAAAAATCTAGGTCCTACGCAACACAACTAAAAAATAAAAGGTTAGAAGATTGGCAAGACTCGCTGTTCGATATATCCTAACACTCAAGTCGGAAATATTTTCCAACAAAATAGAAATATGTAAGGATAAGAGAATAATGTGTGGATGCATCTTATGAGGATTGAGTGCTTGAGTGCACCTGACTCAGAGGCGGCTTATGAGGTGCACCTAACTGAGAGGCGGCTTATGAGGTGCAACCGATTGAGGGGCGGCTTATGAGGTGCACCCGACTTAAAAACAGCTTAGAGATGCACTCGGCCAAGGAGTGATTTAGAAGTACATCTGATCGAAGGGCGGCTTATGAGGTGCACCTGGTTAAGGGACGACTTAGAGGTATGGAGGACTAAGCTCTTGTTGAGTGCGCTCGTCCATTGGGCGGCTTTGAGAGATGGAAGGCTCCCATGGGAGAGTCACTACTGCAAGGAAGAGCATAGTGCACCCGCGAGGAGAGTGGCTCACTAGAGGTGGGAACGACTCTTAGGCGATGATGATAAAGGCAGGAACTCCGTGAAGTCTCCCTTAGGCGAAGTGGCCCTTTGCGCCCTGCTCTTCGAGTTGACTTTATTGTCTTGTGGTGACGAGGATTCGGAGCGAGCATGAGGCCTTCACAAACACCGGTTGGAGAAGGAGTAGGAGAATAGAACATCTCGAGAGAGTGGGAGCTAGCGTGCTCTCTGAATCTTCTCCTCGGTTCGTTCCTCGTGCAACTTTTCTCTTCTCCCTTTTGGTTTCTGAGCTATGCAGGCCATTGATGAGGCCGTCAATGGTTGTGGCCGCTGAGGGCTGGTGGAAGACTTAGTTTCAGCGGGTACGTTTGACGGGGAGCGGTTTGAGAGGGAGGAAGAAGGATCACATTGGGAGTCTATGACCTCGAGAGCGATGGTGAGCTCTTGACTTTTTTGTGTAATCGGGGGCAAGAGTCATTCCTCCATTGGCCTCTCATCTCTGTTACTTTCTTAGGGTTTCTTCTCTGTGTGCTCAGGGTTCTCCTCTCCTTCTGCAAGGAGAAGGAGATATATAGGATGAAAGCTGTTTGGGCACCTAGCCTCGCCGGTGCCTGACAAGGCAACCATGGATGTCGGCAAATATCATTTCCTTCCATGGGCGATTCTTTAGCCGCAATTATGGTGGCTGCCTTTTGGGAAAGATTTGCTAAGCTGCGCCTACCATCCTGGGCGGTGCGCAATCTCTTGGAGGAGATTTGTTGGGCTTGCGCTGACAAGCCAGGCTATCAGGCAGCCGCTGCAGCCCATGCACTTGCAGGAGCACATGAGCTTGCCTGTTGGGCCTGCTAGACGGTTGTATGGGTCTTCCTCCCGAGTTCGATATTTTGGGCTGCATGTGTGGGCCTTCTTGGGGCTGAGCTGCGCGGACCTTGTGCTAAGCTTTGGAGAAACTTCTGACGGGCTGTTAGTCCGCTGGAATTTGGACTTTAGGCCGGCCCATGGTACTGGACCCATTAAATAATATCTAAAAATATCTTAAAATAATATGTATTCATAAAATATTATCTTTATTCAAAAACAAAATTTTATAAAAATTATGTTCTATTAATAATAAATTAAAAAATTTAAAATTTTATTGGACTGCTTATTTCTTTTATTTATATATATGGATTAAAAAATTAACCATATATCAATTTCAGTTTTTTTTAGAATTATAATTACTCATACAATAGAATTTGACTTCTATCAGATTCTAATTCTTATAAAATTTGAATTAGACTTACATTTTTAAATTTCAATTCTAATTTCACAATTCAAATTGACCGTTATATAGTAATGCTTAATTTATAACTACATCACTTGGAGTATTCAGATTGCTTTAGCATGTTGGTTTTTATTGTATGCACATGTTTGCTTGTTCATGCTTCTGTATGTCCTCTTGTTACACAAGAATGACATGATTCTCTTGATGGTTATGGTTTGTAAGTTGGTGATCCGTCTTGCTTTTTATATACTCTCTATGCTCTTTATTGGCCTCATTTTGTTTAGATTGGATTGGATATTTTCAGGGTGATGTTTCGGGGCTTGATCGGTTAAATAAGTCAAAGGTTCTGAAGAAACTACTCAAAGAACAAGAATTAGCTGGTAGAATATATGGAGCAATCTGCTCTTCATCGGCACTCATGCAAAAGCAAGGTCTACTTAAGGTAACTTGTAACATGTTTGTTGCTGCAATTCCTGACAAATGAGTTGTGAGGACCATGGATGAAAGTATTGGTATTGGTTTTGCTCACATTTGTATCAGTAACGGTCATATCGAGTGATACATTTAGTATCAAACTAAAAAAACTCTCATGTATCGAAACTTAGGTTAGATATTAGCCGATATATTGAAAAATATCGTTTATATTGACCATTGGCTGACATATAGCAACATATCTCCGTTATAGTGACATTTTTGTGTTGATGGGGCTCAATATGGATATTTCATTACATGGTCCGGAGTCTGATGCTTCTATCATGAAAAAGCAGGACAAAAGGGCAACTGCTCGGCACTCTGTAATTAACAAGCTCAAGAGCAAGTTATTGAATGATTCTGGAGTCGTGATAGATGGCAAAATTATTACAGGCAGTGGACTCGCAACTGTAACAGACTTTGCACTGGCTATCGTGAGCAAATTCTTTGGACACACAAGGGCCAAGAGTGTTGCAGAAGGCATTGTTTTTGAATACCCGAGGACCTAAATCTCGTCGGTCTCTTAATTGGTGGATATCCAATGTGTTTCTCCCAAAATCAGGTTAGTTAAATAAGAGAAGGGGTAGATTTAGTTTTCACTCGTTCATTGAACTGGAGTTGTTCTTAAGGCTGAAAGTTAAAATTCCTCTCTTCCAATTGATAAACGACAATCACCTTGTCTCCTACGGATCATTTCCTACTGCAGGGCTAACCGGCTAAATCTTTCTGTGGCGGGTGGCCGCTGCTGCATTCCATCTGTGCTAATGTTGATATCACAAACTTGCGAAAGTCGAGTTGGATTGTGTAAGTAAGATTTGTCAGCAGGTTCAGAGACAGAGATATGGATCAATCTTAAGACTAATGTGGAAAGAGTTGTTCTGAGTTTTATGTAAAGCTTTCATCTCCATACAACATTCATAATATTGTCACATGTTCAGATATTTGAATTACTCTGTACTCTTTCAAAAACTATGGATTGCTGATGACAGAAGTCCCTTGCATGGGACATTACTCTATACTCTTTCATCTCCATACAACATTCAGTACCCATGGCCCACTGTTTGGGTGCAAAAGTATCATATATGGTGGAAGATGTATAATTAAAAATTACATTCGATATGGTAGTACATATTAGGAAGCCGGAGTCATTAGAGTCTTCTCATACTCTAAAATAAGGATGTTTAATCTTGTCAATATGAACACTATAGATCTGACATATTTTAATATTTTCTCATAATTTTCTTTGTCTCACCCTTCATCTTCTTCCTGCAACTACTGTTATTGAAAAATTGAGGTGTTATTCCTCTATTGGTTTGATCAAGCAATGTATCACGACTGTAACTTTCAAAGTTTTTGTAAATTTTGAGTTGGTAGGATTCTTTTGGCAGCCTCATATATTAATTATTGTATCATGTTCAGTAACTTAATATTACATTTTCTTATTCATTTATATGTATTTGATGTGGCTGCAGATTATCAGCATCGTAATTAGGACACACAAATCTATATAATGGAATGCATCCTTACAAGGTGGGACATTGAGATTCAAATTGAAATCTGTTTTAACATAATATCTGAGACAGATATTAAAAAAAAATTATAATTATCGTTTGAATTTATAGGCTTCTCTAAATAGGAGTGAGTACTCTTTTGTATATCTGAGAGAGAATTGTGACGCCTTATCCACGTTTGAGGAGCACTCATGCGCTAGTAGCAAGCTTGAGGATCCTGAGAGGCATAGGATGGCATGCATGATAGCACAAATGGCTCCTAATCTATGCCCGAAGCACGCTCGTGTGTGCACGGCAAAAGCTGTGTGCATGAGATTGTGCATAAAGGACACGCATGGCCCAGTAGCTTTTTGGCATTGTATCTGATAGGCGCATGGCTGGCGCTTGTATATCAGTATGACTATGTAAGGATTATCGGCATTTTCTAATTCAATTTCTTTATGAAATTTGAGAGTGGAGAGAAAAATAGAAGAGAAGAGAGATAAATGATAAAAGAAAATAGGAGAGAGAAAGTAAATAAAGGTGATTTCAAAGTAATGTCTTATTAGATTTTACAAAAATTCAATTTAAAGTAAGTGTATTTAATCATTTTCTTTATTTGTTGTTGAAGCTTTTAAAATAAACTTTGCATTTCTTGTTTAAATATTCATTTACGTGACCTCATTATATTTCTCATAGTTTAGTTTACGTGTATGTTAGTTCTTCTCATATTTTTTGAGATGTTAAATGTTTGTACTTAACTTTGGAAAATTTATTAAAAAGTCTTAACATTTTTAAATATTTGGTCTTATTTGCCTCTTTTATGTAAATATTTAACAAAAACTCTACTTTAAAAATTTATAAATATTATTTATTTTTCTTATCAAAAATTCGTATTTTGTTTTTTGTTTTTTAGTCTTTTATTTTATCTAAATAAGAACAATTATAGAAAATCAGTAGAATATATATAAATATGTTTTAATATATTAATTTTATAAGTGAAGGTTATTAATTAACATCTACGGATTTGAAAAATAAAATTTATTCCTATCTATTAGGTACAATATATAGTTGGCCTTCTCATGAGCGTTGAATGGTGGCCTATGGCATGGGATATGGGAAAAAATTGTAGCCCAATTTTTAATATTCGACATTAGTTTGGAAGGTTATCATAGGCCCTTAGTAAGATATTATTGCTATTATTATCTTATCTACTTTTTAATAAATCTTTATATGACTATTATTATTCTTATATTTATCACATATATTTACACATATATATACATGCTTTGTTGAATATAGGCTCATTTTTTTCTGTTTTGTAATTTTTTGAATTAGTAGGTTTGGATTTATTTATAGGATTTTAGAATTGGAAGACAATTTCTAGAGAATTAGTCTAGGGATGTCAATATTTGTATTTTTGGTGTATTATTGATGAAAATGAACTCTAAGAAACAAGTTTATTGGATTTTGTGTTTAGTGGTCAGTGTGCTTATAATTGATTTTATATTCTAGTGTTATGGATATTAGTTTATGGATGCTTTTTCCTTTTACATGGAAGAGTTTATAAGCACATTGTATATTATTGGGTCAACATTAAGTGTTGGCCATGTTTTTCTAGGACTTTGCATAGTTATATAGATGATTTATTCTAACATTGGACACGAGGTTGTGTTCCGATATTGGCTAACTGAGTTTGACGTCATTATTATTTATGTTATGTATTAGGCACGTGACAATTATAATATCAGAGTAAGTTATAAGGAGTGTCTTAAATAATATAAGGAATCAAACTCTATGATTTGTGACATGATAGGTACTAGGATGTGGGGAAGCCAAGGTGACACTGGACCTAGTTAGGAGGAGGATTATCTTGCCGCTATGGCAAGGAAGACAAATATTATGGATTGTATAGTACAAAGACAACCGAACCCAAAGTAAGGTAGAAATCCAAAAACACTTTGACTGCCTATGATTAGTTTCTGAATGAATATACCCTTAAGTTTTTGGGAGATTTGAATCTGACAAACGTCAAAATATTAATCTCCCTAGTAGATATGGTGTTTGAGGTAATAAATTACCTGAAAAAAGACAAAGCAAAGTTTGAGACAAGTTAGAATGTAATGCCGACCATTGATGGGCCACAAAGAAAAATATTTTAGGCTTGGAGAATAATGAGATTTTATATGACGTGTTTTTTGAAGTAATTCCTTGAGAAGTATTTTTTAGTAAGCCTCTGTGAACATAAGTATGATAAATTCACTTGATTGAAATAAGGGAACCATACTGTGGCAAAATATAACACTAAGTTTATTGAACTGGCTTTGATTCATCCATCATGTGGCAATGGACAATATAAGAGTAATGAAGTTCCTCCAAGGGTTGGAGGATATAATTGGAATGTAGTTGGTGACATTACAATTGAGAATTTATGGTAAAGTACTTGATCAAGCTTTACTCTTTTAGCACGAGTTTGATAAAGTAAAATTTTTTGAGATGAGAAATGCGAGCTAAGGATTACAATTGTGAATTTATATTTTTTGTTGATATAATCAAGGATTCAAGCTGAGAGCCAATAGATGGCATTAGTGCTCAAGCTGATGAGGTTTTAAGGTTTTGGGATTATATTTGCATGTCAATATTAAAGAGCTTAAGGATGAAATTCCTAATAAAGCATATCAATCCAAGTATACAGTCCACCCAATATCAATAAAATATACTAAGATTAGCAAAATATCTTCGTAGAAAAATATAAAAAGTGACATTGTCACATTTAAGATAAAATATATTATATGTCAACAAGTAAAGGCCATGTATAGTTAGTTGTTAGATTTTTTGCAACCTATGCCAATTTTCAGCTAAAAAAAGGGCACCTAACAATGGATTTTGTCATAGGTTTACTAAGGACATTGAAGAAACATGATAAATTGTTGTGATTGTAGATCGGTTAATGACATCAGCATTTTTTGTTATTGTTAAGATAATGTTTTCAATGTTTCGTTTAGCAGAGTTATATGTTAACGAAGTGTGTAGGCTCCATGGTATTTTAGGTTCAAATATTTTGGATTAAGACCTGAGGTTTGTGTCTAAATTTTTAAAAAATCTACATTGAAATTGAGGCATCAAATTAAAATGTAGTATCACTTATCGTCCATAACTAGATGAGCAGACAAAGCATATAATTTAGATTTTAAAAGATATATTATGGGCATCTATTGTTGAAATGAAGAAGTTGAGGTGACTATTTATTAATGCTGAGT
This sequence comes from Nepenthes alata, assembly GCA_028571085.2. Classification (NCBI taxonomy): domain Eukaryota; kingdom Viridiplantae; phylum Streptophyta; class Magnoliopsida; order Caryophyllales; family Nepenthaceae; genus Nepenthes; species Nepenthes alata. Next base: position 13,518 of record JAOVVI020002559.1, on the reverse strand, counting down.
TTGCCTACAACATCGCTTATCAGGATAACATCGATATGGCACCCTTTTGAAGCACTTTATAGAAGAAAATATCAATCTTCAATTAATTTGGAGGAGATTAGAAATCAAAAGCGTTTGGACCTGAGGAAATTCAAGAAATATCAACAAAGGTTTAGTCGGTTTGACATTAGCTTCAAATTGTTCAAAGGCGATGGAAGCGCTATGCAGATAGTAGGGAATCTGAGTTGAATTTTAAGATTGAGAACCACATATTTTTTAAGGTATTTTGATCCAATGGAGTCTCGAGGTTTGACCTCAAAGGGAAATCGAAGCCAATGTGCATTGGATTATTCTAGATTTTAAAAAGCATTAGATAAATTGTGTATAGACTAGTCATACCTCCATGTCTTGTAGAATTTCATGATGTTTTTTTATGTTTTGATACTTTACAAGTATGTTTATGTTCCTTTACACCTAATCGTACATGAACCTTTGCAAATTAATGAAGACTTGATATATATGGGGAGAGAAACTAGTACAAATTCTTAGGCAACATGATTAAATTTTCATCAAAAAGTAATTCTTTTGGTTAAAGTACTATAAGGAAATCATTCTTTTGAGGAATCCACTTAGGAGTGAGAAGATAAAATATATGAGAAGTACCCACATTTGTTTATTTGTTAAGATATGAAAATTTTAAGAACAAAATTTTTATAAGAAAATGAGAATAGTAACACAAAATTCCTAATTTATACTTTATGATGTCATAAATTTAGTAAACTAAATGAATTATTGAGAATTATTATATACTTGAGTGAGAATCAAAAATTTTGAGAGGTTGTGTGGCACCTAACCCATCCCTAGGGGGTGCTCATGTGCTAGTATTGGACTTTAGGTGATGAGAGGCATAGGTACGCATGTTGGTGCATATCAGTATGAGTGACATCTGATACGTGCTTATATCATAGCCAAGCATGTGTAGCAGAAGCTATATGCATATGAGGCCATGCATGAAGATGCACATGTGCTAGTAGCTTTTTTGCTTCAGGCCTAATGGCCATAAACTGACATTCATATGCTAGTCTGACTATATAAGGACCTTCAGTATTTTTAAATTTATTTTCTATCTAAGATTCTAGAGAGAAAGAAAAAGAAGAAGAGAAGAGGGAGAATATGAGAGAGAATGTGAAAGAAGGTGATCTTGAAGTAATTTCATGTTAGATCTTTATAATATTTTACCTAAGGCAATTATGCCTAACCATGTTCTTCATTTGTTAAAATTTTCAAAATAATCTCTCTATTTTTTGCTCAAATGCTCATGTGTGTAATGTCTTTTCTCTCAGTTTAATTTATATGAATGTTAGTTTTCCTCAAATTTCTTAAGATTTTTGAAGGCATACGTCTAATTTCATAAAACCTATTAAGAAATGTTAAAATCTTTAGATATTTAATTTTGTATGTCTCTTTTATATAAGTATTTGATGAAAACTCAATTTTAAAATTTGTAATGATTGTTTATTTTCTTATTAAAAATTTACATATTTGTTTTTTATTATAAAGTTTATAATTTTACCTAAATAAAAATTATTATAGAGAAATTATGAAATATACTAAAAAATCTCTTAATATATTAATTTGTAAGTGAGGTCATTACCTAACATTCACTAATTCAACAGGTGGCATTTATACTGGTCCATATGATGTAATACGTAGTCGGCCTACCCACAAGTCTTGAATATAAATATTGTATTTTTCGTGTATTGTTGATGAAAAGAAATTATTAAAAATAAGTTTATCAGATTTTGTACCTAGAGGCTGGTTCGCCTATGATTATGATTTTATATTTTAGGGTTATGGATATTAGTTTATGGATGTTTTTTTCTTACATTTATATGAGTTTATAGGTAAGTTGTATATTTCCACGACAACCATCAAAGTGTTGGCTATTTTATTTTAAGGACTTTGCATATTTATATAAATGATTTTATCTAACCTTGGACGCAAGGTTGCATTCCGATATTGGTCAAATGAGTTTGATGTCATTGTTCTTTATGTTATGTACCGGGTACGTGACAAGAACTTAGTCAAGAATTTGTGCCATGGAAGTTGCATGCCGTTGCATTGTACATGTGCACCATCTTACGGCGGCATTGAGAGGTGTAGAGCCACACTTGTGTCTTCTTGGTCAAATCACTGGTTTTTGTTCTAAGGTTTCTAATGGAAGTTATTCTTTGTTTCCTATCCTCTTAGAACTCAAAGATTGTGTGTGGGGTATCCATTTACTATAGGAGGGATAGCTATATCGAAAAAGGCGTAATCCTTAGAAGGAGAGCAAGCAGAGGTTGGAGGTGCAAGCCTTTAGACCCGATCATGTTCAAGTAAGGCCATACGCTTTTGTTCTTGCTTTTGAGTGAGTTCCTTATTTTAGGCGTGTTTGATGTAATTATTATTTACCTTCTTTTGTTGTGATACATGAATTATAGAAATAGATAACTCAGACTCATTTGGTGTGTTCTTTATGCGTAAAAAAATATTTTACATAGAAATTTCAGTTTTAGTTATTTGTTATGGGGAACGAAGTATTATGTCAAATTGATGAAAGTGAACCTGCTCCTATGGAGCTTCCCAAATTAGCCTTATGGAAAGTTAAAGATATTAGAATCATGACATAAATTTTAGAATATACAAAACTCCAAATTGTCCTAATTCTTAAGGCATATGAGATCACAAAAGGTATGTAAGAGTACTCAAAGAAAATTTATTAACAGCACAACACATCTAGGCACTTTTAGGTGAAATATGAGATTGCTAAATATACAAGGATAATCTTTCTATTTATGACTACTTTTCTGAGTTTTACAATTTATGGGCTGAATTCACTAACAAAATATGTGTTAAAGTATTAAATGAATCTCTTCTAGCTATTTAGGAGATTCATGAATAGATCAAGCAATATCAATTTTTTTTATGAAACTTCAGCCTAAATTCAAGGCAACTCATTCCACATTAATGAACAATAACCCTTCTGACTCTCTAGATCTGTGCTTTGGGAATTGCATCATGAAGAACAATATCTTGTCCTACCTATTTCCAGAATCCTTCCTTTACAAATCCCTATACATTTACCCTTATTGCAAAGATAGTTCAATAGATGATTATTTTCCGTTTAAGTCTTAGGACTTCTAGGTAAATGTAAACTATCTTTATATTTGACTTAATGGTTTGGGTGTACTTAATCATATGACTTACTCCTCTAATACTTTCAACAATGAAAAACATATTTTGGTTCATCCTCTATTTAGGTTGCTAATAATAATTAGTTACCTATTCATACTATTGAAGATATTAGTTTTTCAATGACCGATGTTTATCTATCTCTTAATCTTTCTACTGATCTTATTTTGATTGGACAGTCAGTTGGTAATGACAGCAATATTTGGATTTCTCATAATAATTATTTTATATATAATCAGATATTAGGAAAAATACTAGTAAATGAGCCTAAAATAAGACAACTATTTCCTATGCACTTTTTCATTCCTCATTCTATAACTTTGGCTTATACTACTACTGTAAGTAATAAAGATAAAGTATGGTATATATTTTTAGGTCATTCTAATTCTATTGTTCTATCTGATTTTTGAACTCGAGTTTATTTGGTAATAAAGATCACTTTTTCTCTCATTTTCCTTTGATTGCTCCACTTAAGTTGGAGTGAGTGTGGTGACCCAAACTCAACCCATGTTTTCCAGTTGACTTCAATCACACAAAAAATTACAGATTTCAAAAACATTATCTATCTCATAATATAAATAATAAATGCAATTGCTTAGATTTAAAATATTTAATACATCCAAAACTTAGGAAAAAGATATAGTTCTATAAATC
>JAOVVI020002558.1:4504-20481 GCA_028571085.2 Nepenthes alata | reverse complement strand
ACTCTCCCCCATTGTCTACTCAAATAAATTTGATGTGTTTATGAAATTGTGTTATAAAAATTGACAAGAAATTCTCAATATGAATTCTTAACTTTTATGCTTCGTCAAATAAAGGCAAGAACATCTATTGTATTCATCAACAATAGTAAAGAAATATTGAACTCCTTCATAACCAATAACTTAGGAAGGTCCCCATATATTATAATGAATGATTTCAAAGGAAAATATAGATCTATTATTCCTTACAAAAATGATAGCATGTGATGTTAGCTAATGGACATATATCACAAACACGATTCTTGTGTAGGACATGCAAATCATCAATGATGTATTTAGGTAAATGCAAATGAGATAATAAATGATGTCCAAGTCAAAAATGCCAAAGTAATTGTTTATCAATTGGCTTATTATTACATATCAGGTAATTGAAAAGTGGAGGATAACAAGATCATGTTGAAAAATCAGAACTTGAAGGTCAAGAATCCAAATGTGGAGATGTAATATTTGCCTTCAAATGGTACAAACCATTCCAAATAGCACTATTCCCCAGTCATGTTCCATGTAGAGAGGTCCTGTATGAAATAATTATTTAAAGTGAAAACAAAACAACAATTTTGAATAATTATACAACTTCAGGAAAAAAATGAGATTAAATGTAGAAGGATCAAATCATGGTATATGTGTTTCTGATACCGATTTTCTAATGCTACTCTAATGATACTGATGTTGCTAATTATACTACTGAAGAAATTGCTTTGTTTTTTTTCCTCTATTTATTCTATTGGTTATTCGCTGTTCTATCGGCTATTCCTCATTATATGCATCATATTACATATATTATCTTTTACACATTTGTATAGACATTATACACATTATAAGCAACGGTATATGGATAATTTAGTACACACTCAACTTTAGCATAAGCCACGGCTGCTATTGATATGCCAATAGAATATATATAGATATGCTATATGCACAGATTATTTTAATAAATCCCACAGCATGGTATTTCTTGAAGATGATTGGGTGAAACCATACCACACGGATTATTACTTCTGCTTCTAAAAAGTTTTCTTACTAAACTAACACAATTAATTTGTTACTAATTGATGGTTAAAATTAATTTGTTTGGATAGAATAGATGAATTGTACATTTGTATATATATTCTAGTTGTCAGTCAGTAGAAGAATATATTCAGTTGAATAAAAACAACTACTTCATCTTCTTCCAATACAATTTCTTTTAGAATATAATCATTCAATTCTCTTATAATGGTTTTGATTGAATCAAAATAAAAACTTTACACCGCATAATAATAGTATATCAACCATTGTAGGACTGTATCCTGTCATTATATCTCAACAATTATACATGTATATGTACTATATTTTTATTTATCACAACTAAAATAACCAATCAACTAATAGTTATATAAAATTAAAGTTTAAATAAAAAAGTCATAGTAGTATAATTCATAGTATTCCATTGTTCAGTGTACTAATACAATGTAAACAAGTTCGAATACATAAATAGGTTCAAATTTAATGAATGCATTTATAGATCTTGATTATGTTAGAGAGTCACCTATTTGGGAGTCTGATTAAAGCGGGTTTGATCTTTATTTCTTTGAATCTGGGTCTTACACACTACAATAAATAAATAAGAGGTCAAAGAAATACGAAACTCGCTCCCCGATATGTCATCCGATACTCTAGTCAACAATCTTTCCAATCGGTAGAGTAAGATAGGAAAAGAAATATGGGTAGATGCAAGAGTGTTAGGGATTAAGTGTATTATGGAGGATTGGGCTCCGTCTAGTGCATTTAAAGGAGTGAGCGACTTGGAGATGGTGCACTTGCTGTGGTAGTGGCTTAGAGAGAGGTGCATTCATTGAGAGAGTGGTTTGGAGAATGTGATACACTCATAGATAGAATGACTTTTATAGAGAGAGATGTATTCATCAGAGAGTGGCGTTTTGCATGCCTGAGTGTTTTTGCTTCTAGACAGAGATTGATTGATCGATTGCACCTTTTCCTGTAGAGGAAAGGGGTAATTATAGAGAGGATGTCAGTTTAGTCGTCATTGGACATGACGACTTTGCAATCATGAGGGTGTCAGGGCTCTTCAATCATGAGGGATAATGCTCATGGCTCTGCAGTCATGAGGGATAATGCTCAGGCAGTTGTTACCTGTAATTCGTGTCCCAATGATTGTAGTGGCAGTATTCTGGTCATAGACACTTATAATCACTTGCTAAGTTATAAAGGTTATCGGTTGCAGAGTTAGAACTGTAGCCATCGGGATAGTCCACTGGTTTTTCCTAATTGCCCACTTTTTGATGGACGTTATTAGGTTTGACCGCTTGGGTCAACCATAGCATCTTCTGTAGCCATCACGAAGTAGTCCTCATTTGCTAGGAGCGAGTCTATTCGGAGCTAGCATGGAGCCTTCACAACCACTAGGCAGAGTTAGAGGGAGTTCTTCTCAAATGTACGAAGCTAACGTTTGGGGATGTACTTGAAATCTTCTTTAATTACTCTCTTTTATATGGGAATCTGTCTTGATTTTCCTCTTTTATACCCGACCTAAAACTAGGCCTATGCCATTGAAGCGAGGTCCCAAATTTTGGGGACAATTTTTTCTTCAAAGTTGTACTTTTATTATTTTAAGTTTGGTATACTTTGTAAAAAAAAATTAATGAATAGAACTTCCTGAGTATTTTTATCTTCATTGCATGGCTCCAATATTCTTGAATGTTCTGAATAGTTGAAGCGCTTAAATGCTATTTTTTGTTATGTAACTTCTGACAATCCGATCCACTGATAACTTGGTCTTCTAACAATCTGGCTGATAATAGTTTATTCTGAATGCTTGGTTAGGATGTAAATTAATCGATTTTGTCTCAGGCTCATCTCGGTCTCACACTGTCCATTTTCCGTCTTGGAAAGCGAAGAGTCTAAGTATCATAACTCGCACTGCGCTATAGACTTGTCAATCTAGGCGTCAAAGCCATTAAAGATCAGTAGGCTATGCAGGGAGGTGTAGCATCCGACCGTCATTTCTGGCATAACGAGACTAATGTGCCACAACACTCTACAGTGCAGGCATGTCACACCCATTATGGAGATGTGCCTCTTCGGTATCCTTGAACGACACCATTTATGTGTCAAGGCTTTGGCAATTTAAAATCTGACCATCTGTCACTTCTGCACTTTTTAATTATCCGAATCACTCTACCCTAATTTGCTCTTCTTCTTCTCTTATTTTAATGGCTTCTTGAACTGCACCTCAGGGCGTCACCGTGATCTAGTTTGTTCTCATGGGTAAGTAAGTGGATGTTCTGTATGATACATATAGTATTCTCCACTCATTTTGTACGTGATGCCCAGGGATAAAGATAGGGCTTGTGCTCCTCGACTCAAACTTATCATTATCTATGAGGCCCATCTGAAAGTAGGCCTTTGTCTTCCTTTCGTGAAGGTGCTATATGAGATCTTGACGGCTATGGAGATTCCTGTGGCTTGTCTCCACCCCAATACTATGTGATATTTGGTTTCTTTGTGCATCTTCTTTCATTCCAAAAAAACTTCACATGAATGCCTAGGCCATGAAGGTAATTTTTAGATTCAATCAGGATGCAGATTGGATTTTCCTTACCCCTTACAAGAATTTCAAAATAAGCATGGGCAATTCAGATTCAATAAAGGGTTGGAAAGACCATTTCTTTTATGTGTTGGTTCCTTTCGACTGGATCCTTTCCAACAACTAGGGTAGAGTCAATGGTGTATACTTCAGAGATGTCCTTGAGAGGGAGCATCAAATGGCTCACCCTCTGAGAAGACTCATTGAGGAGAATGCCACCATTCTGTGCCATATAGGTTGCTAGCTCACCTAAAAGGCTATCACTGAAATTATGTGGGAGGTTCGGATTGAAGGGGACAATGTCACTGTCGTGTCGTTCCATCAGCCCAAAAGAAAGCCAAGAGATCTATTTATTCAGGATTGTCCCGAGCGGGCAGCTGGTAGGACTGTCCCTCCCTCGCCCACCTACTCTGAGTATAGTCAGGCTATCAATGAGGCTTGTGAAGAGGCATCTCCTTTGGTTGTCGGTGAGTCATTGCAGAGGCTAGGTTCCACTCATTCTTCTCCGATTGATTCAATTGTTGAGGAGGTGACCAGACATGTTAAGGACGATGAGGCCCCTATTGATTCTACTGGTATTAGAATAACTGATCTCTCAGTTGAAGGATCGGGCGATTCGATCGATACCCCCACAGTAGCAGAGTATGGGGTCCTGATCTTGGTCCCTTCATCGCCAGAAGCATCAAGCTTCCCACCTCCAACTACTTCTGTTGAGGAAGGTGCTAATAATGATTTGGTAACTCGAGAAATAATTCAGAGGCCAAGGCTACTGAGGAGGTGTCTCATCCAAAGGCTTTGACGCGAGAAGTTAGCCGGCTCAAAAGAGAGCTAAGGACACAATTCCATCTGAAAGGAGTTAGCTGCATGCTGGATGATAGATTCTGGAATGGCATCCATCACCATAGATAGATTAGGTCCTTAGTTGCTCCCAACTTTCTGGTCGGCTTCCTTAATCCAAGAAATGTTGGAGCTCAACGTTGATCTGACTTGGTTAATTTCTTGGAGATAGGAGGGGAGCCTTTGCCACGTTCACCGAGGGGCTCCCATCCTTAAGATAGTTGTCCATTTGAGTTGTAAGCACTAGGTGGTATCTTATAATTCTCGGATGGACTCTCCTTGCTATACATGTATATGTTCATTTTTTAATAAATTAGCTAGACCATCTTGATCATTGTCACTGATGTCTTTATTTATGTTGATTTTCTTTGCTAAACACTTTTTCTATTTTGCCAACTTAGTGTTGTTATTGCTGTTCCGAGTTTGATTAGACATATTTGTCCATCTGTGAATTTTCCTATGAAAGGATGTCATAGCATTTGGAAAGCCTCTTGGTGGCCGATTAGGTTTGGTTGCCAAAATCATCAAGCTTTGACAGAGTCTAGATCGTCATCTGCACTTAACTGACGATGCTCGTCCCTGTAAGAGGGAGTTGTCGTACTTGTGCGTCAGGTATTAGTTTGCAAACCATTATTGACTAATAATGCTCGTTCCTATAGAAGGACGTTGTCACACACATGTTAAAAAGCCCCCTAAAGTTTTGTTTTGTTTTAGTTGCTCAAAGGGAGGTTTGACTTTTGTCTTTAAGCCCCCGAGCTGCCGTCTTCAACCTCGATCAGGCCACTCGGTTTATAGGACTGAGGTTTAGACCATGCTTTAGTAGGTTAGTTTATAGGCAAATCATTTCACCTCACTCAGGTGTAGTTTAAGCCATTGAATTTATGCAATCACACAAGCACTCAGATGATCAACAAATGGAATAAATATATGATCATTTTATTAATTGAAACATGATTACATCATACAAGTAACTCGTATGACATGTGCAAAGTGTACTTGTGGCTGGAGAGGAATCTTTGATAGTATTTCTTGAAGTTGATGGTATTCCATATCGTTGGGATCAATTTTTTGTTCTATGTGAATAGCTTATATGTCCCATTGTGGAGAATTATTGAGACTAGGAAGGGTCCCTCCTAAATAGAAGATGGCTTGTTCCTATTTATAGTTTTATTGGTTGCCTCTATACTCCATAGAATTAGGTTTCCCACCTTGAATTGGCATGCTTTTACTTTTTAATTGTAATACTGAGTGATCCGTTGTTGATAGGCCATCGTGCATAGCCTTGCCACGTCTTGGGCTTCTTCGAGCAAGTTGAGATGCTCTTGTTAGAAGTTTCTTTGCGGGTCAAAACTTTTGACTCGAAGGTTAGGCAGACCGATTTCTATCGGGATGACCGCTTCAGTTTCATAGTATAAATTAAAGGGTGTCTCTCGTGTTAGTTCCTTAGATGCTGTTCGCCCAAGAGCTCCCTTTGTCTTCAAGTTTCATCTTCAACCTATGTAGCAGGATGTGATTCGTTACTTCCACTTGCCTATTCTCTTGTGAATAAGCGACGGAAGTGTGAACCAGCCAGATTTCTAAATTTGAGTTATACTTAGTGAATCTTCTACCAGTGAATTGGGTTCCGTTATAGTTTACTATGTCCTCAAAAATTCCAAATCTATACATGATACTTTATCGAACAAACTTTGTGGTGTTCTGCGTGGTGATCCATGCTAGTGGGGAGGCTTCTACTAATTTGGTAAAATAGTTAATTTTGACTATAGTGAACCTCCTTTTCCTGGAGGTGATGGGCAATGGACCTAGGATGTTGAACTTCCACTGTGAGAATGGTTATGGTGATTGCAGGGTCTACTGCTCTATATGCGGCTCATATGAAAGGTTATCGTGGGTTTGATAGTTCTCACACTTCATGAATTCCATGGCATCTTTCTTTATTGTCAGTCAATAGTAGCCTTGCCGCATGATCCCAAATGCTAATTTCTTACCATCAACGTGTGATCCATAGATTTTGAGGTGCACCTTGCCTACAGTGTAATCAGCTTCTTATTGTGTGAGACACTGTATGTAGGGGACTAAATAACCACGTCAGTATAGTCTCCCATCCATGATGATATACCAGCCTACTGTCTTCTTGATACACTTGGTGTCATCCAGATTCTCGGTAGAAGACCTTCAATGAGGAACCTTCTCTATGGAGTCATCTAGGTATCGTTGTCCAAGATTTGGAGGACCTCTTGATCTGGGACTTCTATACTCGGGGTCACAAGAAGGTCACAAGTGTCATGAGTGTATTGCTCAGGATTACCAGTTATCGCTGCTTTTGCAAGCTGATCCGTCTTCATGTTTTCTTCCCTCAAGATGTGGAGTATTTTTACCATGTCAAAAGTTTCACTCAGGCCCTTTGCTCCAACAAGGTATCTCGTGAGCAACGGGCTAGTCACTTCAAAGTTTTCTGTGACCTAATTGACAATCAGCTCTGAATGACTGTAGACGATGAGGTTCTTCATTGAGCATTCCTTTGCCAGCTTGAGTCCGACCAATGAGTTTTCATACTCGGCCACATTGTTGGTAGCTAAGAACCTGAGGGTGATTGAGTATTTCATCACCGACCCATTCGGTGTCCTCAAGACCATGCCTACTTCACTTCCTGATTGTGTTGATGACCTATCCACATGCAAGATCCATGATTCATCTTCTTCTTGTTAGTGGGTGCCTTTGCTCATATCGAGGACGTTTGGAACCGGGGTCACCATTTTGACTATAAAATCCACAAGGATTTGACCTTTTATGGTCAGATGCGGTTGGCAATCCATGTCAAACTTGCTCAATTTGACTGTCCATTTGATCTGTTGCTCGAACATGTTAAGTTTCTAGAGAATCCTTTTCAATGGTTGGTCCATTATGACAATGATCTTGTGGGCCAGAAAGTACGGTTGTAACTTCACGGTGGAGTAGACCAGTACCAGATCCATCCTTTCGACATGGGAGTAATGAGTCTTAGTGTTCGTTAGGACATTGCTGAGTAGTAGACTGATCATTGCACCTCGAACTCTTACCTGATTAGGATTGAGTTCAAGGTTGTGTCTGAGATTGTAAGGTAGATGAATAAATCTTCACCTTCTTTTAGAGAGGTCTGGAGAGGTGGACTGGCAAGGTAATCTTTCTATTCTTGGAAGGTTGCTTGGCAGTCTGTAGTCCACCAGAAACCGTTCACCTTTGTCCCTCTCAGCGCCTTGTAAAAGGGAGATACTTCTTTGCTAACTTTATGAGAAATCGGAAGAGCACTGCAAGCCTTCTAGGGAGCCTCTGAACTTCTTTCGCTGATTGAGGTGGGTTCAATTTTGTGATGGCTTTTATCTTCTTAGGGTTCACTTTGATCCCTTGATGAGAGATGATAAAGCCCAAAATCTTACCCATAGTTACTTTTGATACACACTTTGTCATATTTAACTTCATTTGGTGTGCTCGGAGTTCCTCAAAGGCTGCCCATAATTGTGAATATGATCATCGACTGCTATACTTTTGATGAACATATCATCTACATATACCTCAATATTCCAACCAATATGTTTCTTGAACATCTTATTTACAAGTCTCTGTAGGTGGCTCTTGGATTCTTCAAACCAAAGGATATTACTTTGTAGCAGTATATCCTTTGGTCGATCATTAATGATGTGTACTCTTTACAATCAGGAGTAATCGGGATCCGATTGTAGCCTAAGTAGGTGTCCGTGAAGCTTAGTAGCTTGTATCTAGATATAAAGTCTACCAATAGGTCAATTTTTGGCAATGGAAAACTATCTTTCAGACATACTTTATTCACATTGGTAAAATTGACACACATTTGTCATTTTCCATTGATGTTCTTAACGAGTACCACCTTTAATAGCCAATCTAAGTACTAGACTTTTCTTATAAAACCTGCGTCGAGTAGTTTATTGACTTCTCTCATAGCAATTAGCTTTTATATGTAATGGTTCATCCACTTTTGCCTGACGGGTTTGAGACTGAACTTGTGGACCATTACTCCGATCGGTATCCCTAACTTATCAATGAGAGTCCATGCAAACATATTGGAGTTTTGTTAAAGAAAAATCATCAACCATTCATGCAAGTGATCCATCAGTGAACTTCTGACACGTACACATTTCTTGAGCTCATTGTGATCTAGGAAAATTTGATGAGTGGCTTCGTCGAATTGCCCTTATTGTGATGTCTCTTCATCTCAGAGATCGAAATCTTCAATTAACTGATTCGGGATCACTTGGTTGACTTGAGATAAATAGCTTGTTCGGCCAGTGACTTGGTCGCCTAGGACTTCTCAGATGCCTCATACTGTCATGAACTTAACCTTGAGATGTGGGATTGATGTCATCGTCCCGAATGTGACTAAGCAGGGTCATCCCAAAATAATGTTGTAGACTGAGGGTAGGTCGACTATTAGAAACGTAAGCATGCGGGATGCTATCTTTGGGTACGTTCTTAGTGTGACCTCTAGTTGGATTGTTCCTAGGATAGAAACGGGTTCATTATCAAGTCCGTATGAGGGCCCTTCGGCTGGCTTCATTTGATCTTTTCTTAGTCTGAGCTTAAAATATGTATTAAGATACAATAAATTTTTTGAGTTTCTATTATCAATAAAGACTCATCTCATTTGGTAGTCAATCGTACCGTCCAAGACAAGCACAGAGATAACAAGAGGGTCAGAATGAACAATTATATGTGTTATATCGTCATCACTAAAACTAATAATATCATTTCTAACTCCTACCCTCCGTCTTTTGCTACTAAAAGCCTTCTCTTGGAGGGTGAGAGTTTAAGGATCGAGTTTTAACTTATATTAATCAAGATTATTTAAGCTAATATAATTGAAATTGATATTTAAGGAAGTGGACAATTGGATCAAGAAGGAAAAAATTTTCAAACCGGACAAAATTGGGCATGTGGCCTAGGCTGAAACTGTAGCGCGTTAGACCTACACCCTAACACGCCTAGGGTGCAAATCCAGCATCGAGCATGCCCAAAGAGTGCACCAATAGGAACGGATTCCAGAACCTTCCATACCCGTCCTATGCCTGACCCGTGCTTGAGCGTGGGTCTGTTATAAAGTCGGCTGAGAATTCAGTCCCCCGCATGGGTCTAGTCTCTCTTTGTTATAAAAAGAGAGAACAAAGAGAGAAGGGCCGAAGGAGGGAGAAGAAGAGAGAGAAAAGGGAGAAAGCTTTCGGGCAGCTTAATTCGGGATGTTCAGACTAAGAATTTTGGTATATCGAGCGAAGGCAAGTGCACTTTTAGCTACATCTTTCCTTTGTTATGATTTATTCACATTCTTTTCGAGTATTATTATTTCAATACTTGTTCAAGTTAAGATTTTAAAATAAAGTATAAAAAATTAGTATATTTGTTACTCTACTTTGATTTTTAGTGAAATTTATTATGAACTTTTGTTTAATTACCTGTATCGTAATTATGTTTATTCTTTTGAAATTTTCTTCATATTTCGATGTACAAAAATAATTCCTACATGTTTGTACTTCATAGTTGTGAATTTTAAAGTATTATATGCTATTTGTACATAATAAAGAAATACTACATATTTAATTATGTTATGTATGTTTATTAAATTTATAAGAAAATTTATAAATTTCTTCTGTATGTATTTTTATCAAAATTTTATATTTATGAAATTGACATGAAAAAATTGTATCTAATATGATGAAAAGAAAGAAGGGACTCTGCAATTTTGTTAAAAAAATGTGAACCATTCTCCAAAATGGTAAGAACTAAAAATCAAAGAGTAAAGTGCAAAGTTTTTCTTAAGTTAAGAAGTTAAGAAACTAGACCAAGGATTGTTTAGTAGATCGTATATTCTCGGAATACCTTAATATATTATAGTGAAAGATCATTGTCTGATAATTAACTACCACAATATGGTTTTGGCCCCGTCTATAGGGAGATAATATGTGGATGCCCGCCTCTAAATCCTTGAATAGGAGGCCAGGCCTTTAACTGTGTGAAAAAAAAATATAATTCAAATTTTAATCGACCACTCATTTAGCTAGTAAGGCCTATTGCCCTGGTCCCTAAAGATAAGTGAAAGTTTAGCATTTTTTGGCAAATAAAAATAAGAAAGAGTAAGAAGCATATTTGTTGGGTAACTGTAAGAAAAGAATAAGATAAGGAACCAAAATGTTGGATTTACATTTATATTATTTTATTATGTACGATTCCTACCTCTTACGATACGATTTGAAGAAATACCTGATCAGTAGAAGTGAAGATTAAAAGACTTAGTTGAGGCCTCCGGAGCTATTATTTTTGGCAACTTAGTGATTTTTTGATAGTATGTACTGTATTAGTTATTAGTTCTAGTTTGATTTCAGTTGTAAATTATGACAAAATTGATGTGGAGTTTTGGGCAGTTTCAATGTTTAGGATGATGTTGTATAGTTTTGTATCGATTGCTTGTTAATTATGTGTGGCAGTTGGTATATGTAATGAATAATAACGATTTTAGTTTTAGATGAACGTATTTTATGTATATTTATGGCTTTTGTAGATTAGTATATGATTAATTTAACAGGCATTTTTCCTTAATGAAAAGATAACATTATATTGTTTGGATTGGTATCGGAGCCGCAGATGAGGTGGCAATATATTTGGATCTTGTATATATTGTGCTGTATACAGGCGATTGTAGTATTGATAAGAAATTTTCACGTCCAATGGGTTAATAATTTGTTTATTGGTAAAGCTGATAATTAAAAAATAATGAGTTATAATTATGATTAATGACGGGTTTTAGGACGTGGTTCTCACAGGTGATATCAAAGAATAGCTAAGGAAGATACCTTAGGGTTCAGGGTGGTTGATTTTGTTTGAGGTTGAGTTTGATTGAGTTGGGTTTGAGGTCCAAATTTCAACAATTTTGGGATAAGGTTCAACGTTGATGGGTTTTGGTTTGAGATCTAAGTTGATTGATTTTGGTTTGAACTCTAGGTTTGATTTTGGGTTGAGGTTTTAAGTCGATTACATAGTTAATATAGGATGATCTAACTTGATTAATATTTTGTGATGGATAAAGATATGGAAGAAGTTGGAAGCCACGTTGGATGAAGTTTGAACGAGGACTAGAAAAGGGAAAGAATTTTTAAGAAAAAGTAAACTTGTCATGGTGGTCAAAGTTTCGGCAAAAACTCAAGGTCAGAAAGGTTCTTCAAAAAGCTAAAGTTGGCAAAGAGAAGGAAGAAATGTACAAAAATCTAAGGTGTATCGAACCCACAATCATTAGACTCCGTATGCCCGTATTGTGGAAAATTTCATAGGGGGAGACTACGTTACAAAAGGTTTGGAACTTGTTTTAACTATGGTCAGATTGACTTCATGATTAAGAATTGTCCTTATCATTTGAGACGGTTGGCGAAGAAGTCTAGCGCTTCTAATTGAGGTTTTGCGGTGACGGCACAAGATGCAGATGCGTCGTCTACCGTAGTGGAAGGTAAAATTATTAAATTTTGATATTTTAGCACATGTATTATTTGTAGATCCGGAGTCTATACCTTCTTTTGTATTTCTTAAGTTTATTTGTTAATTCAAGGATCAGACCTTGCATTAGTTATATTGATACTTATGGGATTCTTTGGTCAGGGATATTGTGCACTCTAGGTGTTTGATTTAGATTGATAGGTATGATTAATGATTCTATTTGATGTGTCAAACTTTGATGTGATATTAGGGGTGATTTGGTTGGTGAGTCACCATGCTAGTTGGGATTGTTTGGTGAGAATATTCTAATTTGTAATATGGGTTGTGAATTTTGAGTGTGAAGAAGAGGCGATCGAGAGGCGATAAAATTGATATCATTTTGTCTGCAAGTTATTTGATGTGTGCCGAGTTATTTGTCATATGTGACCACATCTGGGAGTTATTTTGTAGCTATAAAGGATTTTCTAGTGATATGGGAATTTGTGGGTGTTTCTTATAGGAGAGGATTAACCTAGATTATTTTCGAATTGATAAATTAAAATTGATGTTGAGTTGCATCAAAATTGGAACCAAGTTGAAGATCCCACGTTGAATCAATGAGGTATTGGCTGAGTGTTTTGTCATTGAGTGCTTCAATAGTTTAGGGGCGTGAAAGATGAATCGATGAAATTATCTATGGATTGTGAAATTCTAATTTATTTGGGAAATGAATTGTTCGATAAGTGAGTATTGAAAATTAAAAGGCGGTTTGTTTAATCAATTGTAAAGGCTCAATGTTTCCTACAATTGATTTGTGTCTGAAATACTATTAATTAAGGACAAATCGGAAATGTGTTTGAAACAACCTTAAGGATTAAGGTATATCCCTTATGAGTTTCAGTGGGGACTTTTTGGGTTAGCGCTTTTGTCGATATCTTTTGTGGATCTTTCAGATATTTTAGCCTTAATTGAGTCAATTGTGGATGATAATCTAACTTATTCAAATCATGAAGAGCTTGAATCCATTTGAGGATTGCGTTGCAAATCTTGAAAGAGAGGTTAATATTTGAATAAATGTAAGTTTTTGGTTGGAGAACGTATCATTTGGGTACTGTTTCTAAAGGTGATATGTCTAGGAATTTGAAGAAAATTGAAACGGTAATAATTAGAGAGAGACCGACGAATGTTGCGGAGGAGCATAGTTTCATGGGTTTTATTAAATTTGATAAGTGATTTGTTAAAAATTTTGAGGATTTTGATTTGATACGAAAATGAGCGATTTTCATTTGTGATGAAAATTATGAGTGGAGTTTTAGGTCAATAAGAGGTATTATCCGTATGAGAAGATGTTTGTGGTTTGAGATATTTGTTTCATTGAATGAGTTGAATTGCAACAATATAGGTACATGGATTTGGGTAATGAGTTATATTTATAATTGTTTGGAATTGCTAGAGACTTGGAAACTCTTTATTTTTGGGATAGAATTTTGTTCCGATTATTGAGAAATTTAAGGGGAGAATTTTGTTTGTGACCCATAGGTCAAGATATACGATTCTTTATGGTGGTGAAATACGAAAAGGAAATTTGTGGCTTATGTGACTTATGCACGTGTTAATGGGAGAAAGTTGAGTATGAGAAGTCTCTAGGATTTTTACTTTCTTGGATGACTTCCAAGAGTGAATATATGTTTATATAGCGATGGATTTAGGTGATTGTGGATTGGTTGTTGAGGTCAGCCAATTTCTCGTCAATTTTGATGATGTACTGGAGGGATACGTTGCTTCGCCGGTATGCCAACAAGATGATAAGATTTCTAGTTATTCTGATTTTGAGGTTTTGCTTATGATTTGACGTTGTGCCAAATTTCGGAACTAGTCGTATAAGAAATTGGACGTCAAGTTTCAGATGGATGTGGTGTTAGGTTTGTAGACAGATGATTAATTTGAGTGCCGTAACGGAAGTGTGTGGGCCCATAGCCCTAGGTCATAAGATTTGATTTAGAATTTGAAGTAATGAATCTAATTCAAAATTCGATTTGAGACACCAATTTTAGAAGAAGAGAGGTAGTTGGGATGACTAAATTGCCAGTTGCTGAGTTTCCTTGGCATGATAGCTATTAGTCGTGTAATAGGATAATTCCTTTTGAGGTTTAAATCAGGTAGAGATGTAGGTCTCTTGTTAATTAGGCGAAGATCAGATTTGAGATGATGTGGACAACCATATGTCTAAGGATGTCTCTGATGAAAAGGATGGATTGAGGTCAAGGATCATTAAGCCATTTGAGGTTTTAATGGGTTGAAGAAATAACCTATAGATTAGCTTTGTCGGGAGTTAATGAATCGTTATGATATGTTATATGTATGTATGTTGTAAGAATGGGTGGATGATCCATTATGTGCGCAGGTTAAAGCTGTCGTGGGTCGACAAGAATTGCCTTATGTTTGGATTTGATTCGGGTTCTTGGAGAATTAATTTTTATGAACAACACGACCATTTGACTATAATATTTTTGGAAAATCTTTCAGTTGAGGAATTATTATGGGAGCCTAAGGATAAATATGGGAGAATTTTCCTATCCATTTGAGGATAAAGGTAAGAATAGAAGTGCGTAAATTTCAAGGACAAAATTTTATAACGATGGAAGAATTGTAAGGATTAAATTTTAACTTATATTAATGGAGATTATTTAAACTAATATAATTGAAATTGAGGTCTAAGAATGTGGATAATTGGGTCAAGAAGGAAAAAATTTTCAAACTGGACGAAATTGGGCATGCAGCCCTGGCCAGCACTGTAGCACGCAAAACCCACACCTTGGCATGCCTAGGGCACAAAATCCAGTTCCCCAATAGGCGTGGATTCAAGAACCTTTTGAGCGCGGGTCTGTTATAAAGTCAGTTGAGAATTCATTTCACCGCATTTCTAGCAGTGGAACAGATTAGGAAGAGAGAGAACAGAGAGAAAATGATCGAAGGAGAGAGAAGAAGAGAGAGAAAAGGGAGAAAGCTGTCAGGTAGCATAATTTGGGACGTTCGAATTGAGAATTTTAGTATATCGGGTGAAGGCAAGTGCACCTTTAATTTTATCTTTCCTTTGTCATGATTTATTCACATTCTTTTCGAGTATTATTGTTCTAATATTTAAGCAAAGATTTTAAAGTAAAAGTATAAAAAATCAGCATATTTGTCGGTTTACCATGATTTTTAGTAAAATTTATTATGAACTTCTATTTAATTGCCTGTATCATAATTATATTTATTATTTTAAAATTCTCTTCATGTTTAGAGGTATAAAAATAATTCTTACATGTTTGTATTTCATAGTTGTGAATGTTAAAATATTATATGCTATTTGTACATGATAAAAAAATATTGAATATTTAATTATGTGACGCATGATTATTAAATCTATAGAAAAATTTATAAATTTCTACTGCATGTACTTTTATCAAAATTTTATGTTTATAAAATTGATATGATAAAATTATATCTAATATAATGAAAAGAAAGAATGGACACAATAATTCTATTAAGAAAATTATGAACCGTTTTTTAAAAGGGTGAAAATTAAGAACCAAAAAGTAAACTGTAGAAATTTTCTTAATTTAAGAAATTAATAAACTAGATCAAGGATTGTTCAACAGATAGTATATTTTGGTATGTCTTAGTATATTATAATATCTTAGTGTATTATAATGGAAGATCATTGTCTGATAAGTAAGTATTGCAATACGGTTTTAGCTTCGTCTACAGGGATTACAATATCTAGATGCCCCACCTCTGAGTCCTTAAATAGGAGGTTAGGTGTAAGGTTTGCGTCTTCAATTTATGAGAATTGTGGTTAAATAAGCTAATATAATTAAAATTGAGATATAAGGATATAAAAAATTAGGTTAAAAGAGTCAAAAATTGGACCAGCTGAATCTGTAACTGACTTGTGCCTAATGTGGGCTTGAGCCTAGCTGGACTTGAAGTAAGCTTGATGCGAGATTAATCTTAGAAAATAGAACCCATATGCCTGAAGCATGCT
>JAOVVI020002557.1:0-20855 GCA_028571085.2 Nepenthes alata | reverse complement strand
ATGGGTTTTCTATGACTCCTAACCAAAGTATTAAAGTTTGAAAATATCTGTAGATAATAAGATCATTTTTAAAATTTTTAAAATATTTAATTCGATACGAGATTATAATTATACGATATATTAAACTTTAAGTGAATCTTATTTTATTATTATGATCATAAATAATGTATTTATGCTTCTAATAATTAATTAAGTACCATGGGAGTGCCAAATATTTATGATATTTTCACTACTATTATAATTATCAAGAAATTATACCTCATATATACTAATTATTAAATTATTTACAATTGTCTTAAAATAGCTAGTACTATTTGATACTTATAACTTAAAAATTAATATTTTTACTTATTTTATAATTATTTTATTAAAAATATAAAAAAGTTAGATTTGTTTTTCAAATAATGTTATTTTAAAAAATCAAGTATAAATAAAAATAATTTATATGATTGTTGTTTTATATATTATGGGAATCTGATGACTTATCTCGAGAAGAAATATAATTTTACTCCTTTCATTTGAATTATTAGATTAAAAAATTAATATATGAAATTTAAATATTAAATAATATATTATAAATATTTTTAATATTTAATTTAACTGATGATGATAATATTAAAAATAAAAAGTAAATTTTTTCATTATTTATTATTTTTTAGTTTTGATTATTGAATTTTAATGCACCATTCACAGCTGCGGGAAAAAGCCCGAATCGCGCTATCCCTACCACCGGCCCTGATTTCTTCCTCGCCGATTTATCTCGTGGTCTCCAAATCTTCTCGTATCTCTTCGAAACCCTACTTCCACTCTATACATAGTAGAGCCTCCGATTTTTCGTCTACTCCCTCGGAGATCTTCTGGAAATCACCATGAGCTCGAAGAAATCAGTCCTCTCAGAAGTCGACGGAGCCAGCCCCGGGTGCGCTCTCTCTTTCTCCCTCTCTCCCCTCCCTTTCTCTCTCTTCTAATGTTGGAAATATTGCCGGGCAATGCTTAATTTGCTTTTTTTTTTTTTTGACTTGTCACAGGAAAATTTTCATTGGAGGTCTGGCTAAAGATGCAACCCTAGGTAAGTTATGCTTCATACTTTATCTATGTTTATTTCAGTCTCTCTATATTTGTCTATTTCCATTTTGTTGATCAGATTGCATTATTCTATCTCAACTGAGAAATTCTGTTTTTCGCTGTTAATATGCTAGACCAATTTACCATGTATTTTGGGAAGTATGGGGAGATAATCGATTCAGTCATTATGAAAGATCGGCACACGGGTCGTCCTAGAGGTTTTGGGTTTATCACATATGCTGATCCTTCTGTGGTTGACACTGTCATTCAGGAGAACCACGTCATCAATGGAAAACAAGTGAGTCTTATGCCCCTCTGTTGTTCGTGGTCTGGTTTTTTTTTTTTTTTTTGGGTTTTGGTTACCGTCTGTTATGCATAATTCCTGGGAAGTAGAACTGCATCATTCCCCCCCCCCCACTGTCCCTGGTTTGAATTTATCCATGTTGATAATTTTTTTGGAATAGTTTATATCCTTATGCCTTCTGCTATTCAACATTAAATATTTGCACGTGGTTGGCTGAAAAGGGCAGTTCAATATATTGAGATGGATGGCCTGCTTAGCTTGTTTGTTTGAGGGATATATAAGACGTATGATCTGATTAATTTACTTATGTGAAACTTGCATAGTCATCAATGGACATTCAATCATAGGACCATTCAATTTTCTTTTTGGCTTGAGTTGGCAATTATGCAAGTCATATATATGTGTGTGTGCGCGCGCGCGCGTATATATATCTGTCCATTCTTCCACCATGTTGACACATGCCCCAACAGTATGCTGTTGAAATAAAACAGATTTTGGTTACGTTTCATGTGCATCATTATGAGATCATATCTCAAGTCAAGTTGAGCAATCAGCCCATTCTTTGGAAGTATGAAGATTCATTCCCCCAATGATACAAGCGATTGAAAATGTAATAAATAAGAGGAACATAGGTACGTTTTGTGCCGTGTCCCGGAGTCCTGCACAGAGTGACATTGAGCAATCGGCTCATTCTTCCACTGTATGAACAACACTCATACCCCAACAATGTATGCGGCCAAAAACAAAATTAATTGGCCGGCCTCCAATACGTTTGGTGCTCAACGACACAAAACATGCTCGGTTTGAAAGGAATCTTTACATGCTTTGACCATATAAACACCTACACCCCAACAGCATATGCAATTGAAATCAAAAAGAATTGGAGTGCCTCACATATGTTACATTTGCATCATCACGAAATCATGTCAGGAGATATATTGATCAATTGGCCTGTTCATATGAACTAACAACGAATCCATGGGTATTTGAACTTGAGTTTTTGGGATGAAGCAAAATATTTGATGGAAGAATGAAGGTGCTTTCGAACAATATGTTCCAATAGGAAATATTTATATCTTGAACGATAAAGTTTATGGACATTATTGTGGAATTATGTGTTTGTTTCTCAATAAGTCTTACAGGAAGAGCCAAGCAAGGAGATGTTTCGTGTCCGTCGCCCCAAAATTAATCCTTTAGTGACATTAAGCAAATTGGTCCATTCTTTGATCATATAAACTCTCATGCATGAATGTTGTATGTTATCGAAAACAAAATAAATTAGAGAATCTTGAATGCATTGGGTGTGCATTTTGTCCAAATCATGCTTGAAGTGATGCTAAGCAATCAGCCCTTTCAATCGTACGAACAATTTTGCCTCAACAATGTATGCAATCAAAAAAGAAATGAATCAAGGGACCTCAGATATGCTTGTGTGCATTATCACAAAATCATGTCCGAGATAACATTTAGCAATCAGACTGTTCTTGTACCATATAAACTCTTATTCTCAATAGTCTATGCCATCGAAAACAATTTAATTGGATGAACTCGGGTACTTTTTTTGCGATCGTCCCGAAATCTTTTCCGGAGTAAAGCTGAGAAATCTGTCCATTTTTCCACCATATTGGCAACACTTATGCCCCAATGGTGTATGCAGTCAAAAATCAAATAAATTGGAGAAGCTTTGGTAAGTTTCATGTGCATAGTTGTGAAATCATGTTTGAAGTGATGTTAAGCAACCGGCCTGTCCTTTGACCATATGGGCAGTGCATCGGCCATATGCATGCTTCTTTATGTGAGATTCTTAGGTCGTCTTTGTGCTTTGGAGTGAAAAAAAAAACATGGCTAGAATTTACCAGTGTATCTCTCATATTTACGTTTTGTGTAATAGACCAATGGTCCCAGTTCGTCTATTTTGTCTCATTCTAAATTAAGTGGATCATTATAGATATATTGTCTAATGTTTAAAAGCAGAGAAATTTTAAGTTTTAATTTGTGAACAATGAGCTACCAACCCAGTTTCAAGGTCTAGGTTCAGGTTTTTTTTTTCTTTTTTTTTTAATGGAACAAATTCTACCTGTGACATAATGATATTTTTAGGCTGATCAGGGTCTCAACGCTATCTCTATGTGCTTCCCTTCACTTTGAGTGCTGGACTCCTTTTTTCAAGTTTCAGCATTTGGGGTTTTATCTTGAAAGAAGTGTCTCTTAAACCAGTTCTCTTTTGGCATGTGCATGCCCTTTCAGTTCTTGACTCGAAATTAGCCATTAGGTCCATTAGATTTTTCTCTGGCTCTCTGTCCATTCACACTACACAACAAGGCAAACAGTGTACTTATATGGACATGAATTGCAGAGGACTCAACTATGTCTTTTTCATTTCTCGAGGGACTAAGGGAGTGTTTATATGTTCCTTTTCCCTTGGATGAATTACATTTCCGCTGGATCTGGCAAGCGATTGGAGCCTTTAGGGTTGGGTCAGCATGGCCGTCATAGCTGCTTCTCGAGTGCACACTTTATTAATGTCTCTGCATGTTTCCTTTCTTGTTTTTGGTATAAGAATATTGAAAGGCAAAAGAAAGTAACTGCTTTGGGGAAAATAGATTGGATGGAGTCATAGTATTTGATGTTAGATTAGAAATGGCTACAGGATTCATATATTTAAGTTTTGCTTTACTGTAATTTGTTTTCATGGGCCAAAGAAACTTAGTAGTAAGTTATTCTTTACTGAGTGGGCAACATTTTGTTAGATCCATGAGGAAATTGTAATGTGAAACCATTATTCTTTGAATGGAATAATACAGCTGAAAGGTTGTGCCTATAATGGTTGTGTCACTGGCCAACGCAGAAGGTGTTTTCTTCAAGGAATCAACATGGTGGTGTTGTAAACATAATTAACGAATGTCTTTAAAGATGAACCCATGCATGGGTGTGAAGTTACTGTCAGATATTATAGATTATATGTCTAATGCTTTTTTGCTTAGGCTAGAATTCCCTTGCTGCATAGGAATGATATTATTTTTTTATTTGATGGAAAGACACATGGAAAGTTATGCAATGTGATCTTTTGTTTTTTTTTGAAAAAGTCATCATCATTTGGTTTTTCTTCTTATGGAAGATATGTTTAGTGTTCTCTGTATTTGGGATGGCTGGGAAATTGAATTCATCAGCATTGTGCCAAGGAGAATTGCTATTTCACTCCTACCTTTTAAAGTATAAAACACTTCATAGTCTCTTGATGGGCTCGAGCCTACCACTTCTCAAGGAATACATTTTCGTTGTGCAAGATTCGTTTGTTAATACTCCTATTACTTGGTGGAGAAAAAATGTAATCCTTTGGCAGTGGAGCTTAATTGTGGTAGGATGCAGCCCTCGGGCTGACTGACTCAAGGTAGACTAGTAGAGAAGGCGCCTTAAAATGGGCCTTGCCTGGTGCGCAATTTGAGAATCTATGTGAGGGTCCTGAGGCCTTCCAATGAAGGTGCTCAGAAAATGTCTTGTCGAAGATCTGACTCAAGGTAGACTAGTAGGGAAGGCACCTTAAATGGGTCTTGCCCGGTCTGCAATTTGAGAATCTATGTGAGGGTCCTGAGGCCTCAAAAATGTCAATTATGACTGTGTTTTGTGAAATATAATTTTAATTTAGCTACTAGAACATGGAAGGGTCTATGACTTGCACATCTAGTGGCATCAACATTTTTTTCTGGATTGTGATTGGGAGTTTTTTACCCCCTGGTGGGCTTTTTTGAGGGGTGGGTCAAGCAAGCTTTATTGCATGTTTGAAAAAATTCATGCCATGGGGCTATAGCCATATCTATGTTCTTGTATGGATGATTACATTTAGGGAGCATATTCATTATGTGGATTACAGATTATTAGAATGAATGTGTGAATGTGTATGTTTTACAGTTCAATTTGAACTAGTGGAATTCAGGATAAAGAAATTGGACCATAAATATATTTTTTTAAAGTTGAGATGCTCAAATTTTTTTTTTCCTGTGATTTGGATCTATTATACAATGGGAAGTATGTATTCCTCAAATGTTGATGTGAAAAATTTCATACAAGTCAATGACAAATTGAAGTGTGCCAGTGGCTTGTAAAGTGCATTTTACAGCCTCTTTTAGCCTCATTTCAGGGATAGTTAAGTCATTCTGCTTTTGGCAGGCACTACAGTCACATGTCTATTTGACAGTCCCCGTGAGATTACCTGATTTTAATCATCTCATCATTTGGTATTGCTGCAAACAGTTTTCACAGATGTAGGAAATTGTGAATGCATACTTTCTGCTGTGACATAAGATGGAAACTTGCATTTGGTATTATCTAATGCAGGTTGAGATCAAAAGAACCATTCCAAAGGGTGCTGCACAAGCAAATGATTTTAAAACAAAGAAAATATTTGTTGGTGGGATTCCAACAACATTAACTGATGGTATGATTTGAAGCTTTTTGTCTTTTCATCTCACCAGTTTGGCTTTGATGTAAAAGCATTTACGCTGTTTCTTATGCTTTTTCCTTACAAGGATTCACGTTTCTGAGCTGATATTAATTTCTGAATGTTTTTATTATTTGTATAATCAGACGAATTCAAGGACTTCTTCTCGAAGTATGGGAAGGTTGTAGAACACGAGATTATACGTGACCATGCTAGCAAACGCTCTAGAGGGTTTGGATTTATAGTGTTTGACAGCGATAAAATTGTTGATGATGTACTGGCTGGTGGAAATATGATTGATATGAATGGTAACAGGGTAAGTTCAGTTCAATGGTTTGTTGTCGTCACAAGTGGTGCCATATTTATCATGCAAACTGCATTCAAATCCACGAAATTTGATTGTATACTAATTTGTTTCTATAATGATATCATCACATCTCCCTTTCCCCTTCTGGTTTTGTCGATATTCTTGTATGATTGGAGTTTATTGCGGGCTGTTTATTGATCCATTCAAGCCAGGCTCTCAGCTATTGAACCATCCATTAGGTTAACAGCATTCTTTGTTGTAGGTTGAGATCAAGAAAGCTGAACCAAAGAAAGCCTCAAACCCAGCTCCTGGTCATGCATTTGGTAGTGACTCAAGGGGCCGTGCATATGGTGATGGTTTCCGAGGGTTTCCTGATTCTTACGGTGGTGGCTTTAGTCCAGCTTCTTATAGGGAATTCGGAGGCATTGGCTCTAGGTTTGGTGACTATGATGGGTACGGCGGGGGCGATTTTGGCGGCGGCGGCGGTGGCAGTGGTGGTTTTGGCGGCTTTGGTGGAAGTGGATTTGGTAGTTACCGAGGCATGCCCTCATATGGCAGCTACTCTGGTCGTTACGACACGTATGGGGGTGGTGGCTTAGGTGGCAGCGGATATGGGGGGAGTGGATTAGGTGGATATGGTCGAGGAGGTGATGGATATTGTAGTTCAGGTCCTGGCAGTGGCTATGGTTCAGGTCCTGGCGGCATGTATGGTGGTGGAGGAGCAGGAGGAGGACTATTCGGCAATAGGGCGGGTTATAGTAGCGGTAGTCGTTACCATCCCTATGCACGGTAGGCACCGGAGCTAGCCTCTCTCTCTTCCTGTAGTTGCCAGAGAATTTCTCGCCCATCCGTGCTTTCCATAGATACTGATAAGCGCGCATCAAGGAAGCCACTGCCGGCCCCATGTAGAAGGTAAGGGAGATCTCATTTTAAGACCCGTAATGTTTGTGTGAACGGCTTAGAGCACTCTCTGTTGTTCTTACTATCTAATTAGTATAATTTTTCTCTCTGTTGGAAGATTTAGAGCAGCAAACGATAAGGTTAGACCTTTACCGCATCCTGTATCTGATTAGATTGCCCGTCTAGTTTTCGATCCTCTGTTATTAAGATTTGAGTTTGTGATCTGAATCTCGGGTCCCAACCTTTCCATTTAGAACATATTTGAATCATTGGTATGTGTCATGTTGGAAAATTATCGTCATTGATGGTTCTTGGTCAAGCGTCGGGCTAGCCATTCCTATGTTGCAAGGGTAGACCCAAGCTCTTGCCGACAAAATCCCTCATTTCTAAGGTTATATTCTCAACGGTAACGGTTGTATCCGTTGAGATTTAAAATAGATGTCGCATTTTAGTGTGTTATATTCATAGCTTTTAAGTTGTAGTAATAAAGTCTTCACTCTATGAGTATAAGCCAGCATAAGAATTTCTGAGGGCAAGAATCTGAAAATTAGAGCTGTTATCTTTGGGGGCATGTGAAAGACATTGAAAATGGGCATCCCACGCGAGTTCTTTAGGGAAGATCATGAAGAAATTGCATGAATTGTATGTGTGTGGTTTAGATTTTATTAAAAAATTACAATGAAGTTAAATTGTGAGGAGGAAAATTATTTAAAAAGTGTTATTAGCTAAATTGTTAAATCTTTTTTGTCTAAAGTATGATCAGAGCTCTTCATATTTATATACTTTTTTTTATATATTTGACTAAAGTACTTCATTTTTAATCTCTTCAAACTAAACAAGTCGTTCACTTGATAATATTAACTGGGATAAAGGCATTAATTTTTCTTTCTATTAATTTTTTGGAGAGAATACTATAAATAATATTAACATAAATGAAATTTAATTATGGGTGTTTATAGTTTTAACCATTGTTCATTTCCAATAATTAATTTTTGCTGACCAAAATTTGATTTTATTTGTTCACTTAATGTAATTTTATTCTGTTACATACCAAATAAATAATATAAAATAAATGGGTGTCACTCGCAACATGCATATTTCATTTGGAATTTTTCAATAAAATTCATTGGGAAAAAACCTTGAATAAATAATGTCGTGTAAAATTATGACGAGTGAAATTATAAAAATCAGTGAATATATATTTATTTTTTTACATTTATGATATCAAAATTGTTAAAAAAAATGTTATTTCAAATATGGGTTTGAACAGAATAAAAATAAAAGTTTTTATGATTTTGTACAGCTTTAATTTCATAATTTTTATTGCTGATTAATAAATAAAATATATGTTCATATTTTTTTTTTCAAAAAAAAAATATTTATGTGGTTTTACTCGGAAAAACGCGGTGGCCAAACACGGTATTACAGTATTTGAAAGATTTTGGAATCTAAACCCTTTTATCGCCTCTCACATTTTAAGCCAACGCGAGATACAGAGGAGCGAGAGAGGGAGGGGGAATGGAGGGCGTTATGTCAGTGAGGACGTCATCGTCTAGGATTCCATTGGATTCCTCTAGATGTTTCAATTCCAGGCCTCGATTTCCTATTGCAAGATCTTTTCTCTCCATTTCTATGGACCTGCAGAGACTGAATCCCTTCTCTGTCTCCTGCGTTGGAGCTCAACAGGTTACGTCACCTTTCACTCGCCCCCCTTACATCGCTCATGCGGTTAATTTTTATTTAATGAGACCTAGAATTTGATGGCTGCCTGATTGCGGGCGGCTTTTTGTCTTTGAGTTTCTTTTGGTTTTTTTGCGAATTATAGAATTTATGAACTTACACAAATTGGAATTTGAATTTGTGCGAGAGTTGTATGCAAATTGGAAGGATTGAAAGCCCTATTTTCTGGGTGATGAAGTTGATGGAACCAAGAGCTCGTCTTTGTCATGTATTCTGTAGTTGAAATTTGGGATTGGCCTTCACAGAGATATATTTGCCTAGTAAAGTTGACGATTTTGTTGAAAATTAAAAAATCCAAGGATAAAGAGCTTCTCATGTAGCTTCTACCCTGCTGCAACGGCCGAGTGAGTGGGGAACGGATAGAAAGATATCAGTTTATTTTTTTAATTAGCCGCCAAGAGATGAAGTACATCGAAATCCGACACCAAAGGGGGTATCATCCTAGTACAAAAATAGCCAAAAAGATGAATGCCTGATAAGCATACATAAGATAGAAACATAACCTACAATTCACAACCACAACAGTTGGGCACTAAACCTCAATTATCTTTCTGGTTCGGTTGGATTTTCTTTAGTTATCTATCCTTCCTTCCACTTCTTGGGACCTTGCAACTAGACGCATGAAGCTTTTCTAACATCCTTCCTTTGATATCTTCAAAAATCTTTATCGCCCTTTCTTCATTGCCAACTAACAATAGACCAAAAATTTGCTAATTCCACTACTTCCTGCAACATGATCCTAGATTTTTGTCCCCTATGGGTTTCAAAAGAAATTGCATCATTCCCACGGAACACTGCCTTTAGTATTTCAGTAACATCCACATTTTTATCAATCCCATCCTCTAAACTTTGACTATCCACAAAATTGGAATACTTCCCAGTGCTATAACTTGACGAGCAGAGGACAATTCCTTTCTAAAGCTTCCATGCTAAAATCAACTTGAAGAATTGATAGATGGGCCCCATCAGACGCCACAGTCTAAGTTACTATCTAGTGAAAATTATTTCTTTGTCCACAATGAGATTGATTCCCGCAATTGCTACCTGATGTTAATCCAGGCAAAAGATTCCATGTCAGTTTCTAGGATGGTTTTCCTCCTAGAGAAATACTGAGGCTTGTGAAATTTTTTTCAACAATAGTATATAGAGGATGTTTAGCTCGTAAATTGTAATATGTAATGGATGGCAAAGTCTAATGAGTATTTGTTGATCTCTATCTCTCTTGTTGAGTTGGGATTTTCCTCATGAATTTATAAAAGATACGGTAGTTTAATAATGCCTTTTCTATTGAACTACAAAACTCAATGTTGATTGAGCATAAATACTTTGTCTTGTTGTTCTTCTTCTTTCTTAATAGTAATTATGCAGCCGGAAAATTTAAAAGAAGTTTTTTTTGCCAATTTGTAATCAGTTTAACTCCAAGGATGCATCCGCTACACTTTCACCACCAATTAGTGATCCCGAAGGGGATGCTCTTAAAATTAAGGAGGGGGAAGTAGGGAGGTTACAAGACGAAGTAGCTGCTAGCCAGGGTATAAGAATCAGAAGACGGCCACCAACTGGCGCCCCTTTACACTATGTTGGTCCTTTTGAGTTTCGGATACAAAATGAAGATAACACTCCTCGTAACATTCTGGAGGAGATCATATGGCACAAGGATGTGGAAATCTCACAGGCACTCTTTAACACTTCTATATCTTCTTCCTCATTTTGCCTCTACTTTTTGCTTTTGTCTTTGTTCCCCATTTGTTAAAACTTGTAATTTTTTAGTTGAAAGAGAGAAGGCCTCTTCATGTCTTGAAGAAAGCTCTTGATAATACTCCTCCAACAAGAGATTTTGTTGGCGCTCTTAGAGCATCCTATGAAAAAACAAGATTGCCTGGTTTGATTGCAGAAGTGAAAAAGGCTTCTCCGAGTAGAGGTGTATTAAGAGAGGGCTTCGATGCGGTATGTGGTCATATTCTCCTTTAATTTTTTAATTCTTTCCCTCATGCTTTGAATATCCAACCATAGCAAGAGGGTGATAATATTTATTTTTTACTGAATTTTTCTGTTTAAGAAAAGAAATCTTCTGGATTTCCCTTCAAGCATTCAAACTACTTTGGGTTTTGATGATAAATTGTCTCCTTTTTTTTGGGGGGGGGGGCATTTCCATGTCAAATGTTTGAAGAAAATAGTCAGAGGCTTAGAGTTCCCTCTCTTCTTCACTTGATTATTATCTTTGGATATTGCAATTGAGAGATCGGTGACTTCCTGCCTTCATTATTTGACCAGGTATTGAGGGACATGATGGGTGATGGCTAGTGATTGAACACCTAACATAGGGAATACCAATTGCAATTGGTTTTCATCAAGAGTCAAATTGGCTCCATACCTATTTTTTAGATGTGATGGACTTACCAGACATATTCAAAATGTTGTTCCATATAGTTTGAAGATATTGAATGTGTCTGCAGAAAATCTTAAATATTTTATGGAAGATGGGTACTGCCTTGAATCCCACTAAAGCGAAAGATTGCCCATTATAAAGAACAGCCCCATAAAAAGACTTGTTGTTGACTTCAAAAGCTCTTTTGCCTACTTTACACGTCAAACATGTGTTGATCATTGTGTTTCAGTTACCAAACAGTATAATATGTGCAAGTAAACCAAGAGATTGAATTAACATTTAATGAGTTATGCTGTGAATGATGTGCCAAGCAAAGGTGCGCAAAAAGCTACTGGAAAGCTAGAAAAAATGAGAACTAAAACCTAAGTTAGGGGTATTAGGAAATTCTCTTTCAATTTTTGTAACCTTTTTCTTGACAGGTTGAAATAGCCCGAGCTTATGAGAAAGGTGGGGCTGCTTGTCTTAGTGTTCTTACAGATGAGAAGTATTTTCAGGTAATCACACGAGGATAGAAATTTTTTTACCAATTGCTTCTTTATATTAGCCCTGGGGAGTGTGAAGATTCTTGCTGTAAATATCTGACTTCTGCTTATGTCATGGATGAAGGGAAGTTTTGAGAATCTAGAGGCTATACGAAATGCTGGAATAAAGGTCTGTCCTTACAGGATTTTCTCCTGTTTCTCAAGCTACTACATTGTAACTCATCAATAGAACAAATTTTGGCATATCCTCCTAACAAAATGCGATGGTGCAGTGTCCTTTGTTATGCAAAGAATTTGTTATAGATGCTTGGCAAATCTATTATGCTCGGGTAAAAGGTGCAGATGCAGTTCTTTTAATTGCCGGCGTTTTACCTGATCTAGACATTGGATACATGATCAAGATATGCAAAATATTGGGGCTGGCTACACTGGTTGAGGTCTGTGCACAGTGCTTTCCCTCCTTTTCACTATACTTTTCTACTATAACTCATTTTTCTGAACCTTTTGTGTTAACCTTTTGATTTTTGTTTGGGTGCCAAATTATCCTGATTATTTTCAAGGTTCTGGTGCTTGTGACTAGACTTGGATCCTAGTCATTTTCACTGCCATGAAAACCCGTCCAGTCATTTGTTCATAGTTTTTAATTAACAAGATCGACAAGTCAATGTACTGAATGTATTTCTTTTAAGTTTGAGTTCTGCCCAAGCTATAGTTATTTATATCCAGAGTCATTATAGTTGCATTTGTTTTTTGTACTTTGATCTTTGATGCATCGATGGGAGTTCTTTTGTACCTTGCATTTATTTTGTTATTGTATGAATTGGACAGAAGTAATGACTAATGGTTTTTGCTTCCATGCAATATATATTTTCCCCTAAGGTGCATGATGAGAGGGAAATGGATCGTGTGCTCGGAATAGAAGGGATTGAACTTATTGGAATCAACAACCGTGACCTAGGTAATGCTTCCTGAGCTTCGTAACATTGGCTGATTTGCAACTGCATGTTTCCTGTACATTATAACTCTGGCAGAAATTTAAACTTCAAGTTGCTTCTCATCATCAGATGACTTTTCCTGTCTTGTCCTCAGAAACATTTAATGTTGATATTAGTAACACAAGGAAGCTTCTTGAAGGAAGGCGTGGACAACTGATCCGAGAAAAAGAAATTATTGTGAGTGAAATATCTTATTGCTTGACGTGACTTTCCCATAGACGAAGTAACTTTGTGATGATAAATGTCAGGCGTCCTGGTTTAATAGAAGGAATTGTTGTTATGCAGTCGATGGGATGTCTTTACCTTTCCTTGCTAATGTGCTGATGATCTTCAGGTAGTTGGGGAGTCTGGATTGTTTACTCCTGCAGATATTGCTTATGTACAAGAAGCCGGTGTAAAAGCGGTATACTATGCTCACAGACTCAATAGCCAACCTGCCAGTTATAATAATTATTTGCATGGCATTTGATTGCCATTAAATTGTCTGCCATGCTTGCATCCGTGAGTTCATGAGACCCGCAAGATGACTAAATGGCATTCGATAGTTCTGTTTTCCCCTTCCACCCAAAATAAATAAAAATAAATGAAGAGAAGTGATTTGAGTACACTCTTGGGTGACGTGGTATCTATTTATTTATCTATTTTTTTGTGGACCAATTAGTGTGAATAAATAGATGAGATGTCACATCAACCAAGAGTATCCTTGAAGCGTCTAAAGGGTGTCCTTTTGTCACCACCAGTAAAAAAATGGGAAAAAGGGAACTTGGAAGGGAAGAATTGAGGATTTTGTTATACAGGTCACGTTGTTTCACTATTTGGAGTCTACGATGTGCCTTATTTGTGTACTTTGACTATAAGCTTCTTGAGTGGGAGTTGATTTATGACAGATGATAAGACCCAATATCGATATATATCGTCTAGTATTTCATTCTCTAAAAATAACAACAAACTAGTAGAATCTAGTCAACCTCAGCTTCCTCAGTTTTCTTGCCTTTGACGTGGCCGAATATTTCTTTTCTTTTAACAGTGCATCACCAAGTTGTTTTCTAGTGTCTTCCACATATTTCTAAATAGGGTTTAAGCCAACCAAGGCAAGCTGGATAGTACGTTTACTCGGGCATTGGTTTATAAGGATGAGCTTAAAATTAGGCTTGGTCTTGGTCTGTGAAACTTCAAAGCAAGCGAGCTGTGGACGTAGAGTTGCTTGTTGGAAAATGAGCCAAAAATAAGTTTGGAAAATGAGCCTAACGGTTGGAGCACTTAAGGTGCCCAATCAGAGCTGTCATTGAACTGAACTCGTCTTTTAAGGTTCCCTTAACCCCTCTCTCTTCATGGGTTCTCCAATTTGATGGGTGACTAAATTTCTTGCAGGTTTTGGTTGGGGAGTCACTCATAAAGCAAAGTGACCCGGGGAAGGGAATAGCTAATCTTTTCGGCAAAGACATATCTCAATAAGCTACGGCTGCATCGGCCCCTCTCAAAGCCGGACCAAATGAAATCTGGTTAACCCTTTTTTTTCAAATTAATTGTAATCTTTTAATCCTTGCCTCTCTGAGTATTCCTTCAGTTTTTTGAACTTGATTTGAGTCCCATATCCTCTGCCCAGCACAAATAGAAACAAGGGTGTGTGTCTCTCAGCTTCCACAGACCATTGGACAAACTACTGGTCCTTTTTGAAGGGTATGCGTCTTTGTAACTTTCTTCCTCCATAAGTTCTGCCCAAGTTCAGAACGCTACTGTTACTTGTTTAGCATCAAATATATTGTATATGCAATTTCCATTTAGCTTCATGTAATGTAGAGTGAAATCACAGCATCGTCTGCATTTCATCAGTAAACGTAAGGCAGAATCTAGCAACTTTCAGGAGTTTAAATGAGATCATTTACTACTAGATGTTTGTTTACATGAAAAAAAAGAAAGAAGAATTTGAATTCCAATCTTTTGAAATTTAAACAGTTCCAGCGTTCCACCGATCAGTCTTTCGGGTTAGTTTTTTTCCTTGCATTTTTTGAGAAGGTTATGCAGTGTTCGGCCTCATCTTAAATTAGTTTTTTTTAAAATAAATGTTGATATAATGTATATATATGAATTTTGTGTATTGAGTTTTTCTTACAATTATGTTGAAAATAAGTGAGAATTATAAAATCACGATTCGTTGTCGGCTGTCGCACAAGTTGAAGGCATTGATTTTGTGATAATTTCTGAAAAAAACTATGAGTTAAGTCTTTTCTATAAAAAAAACTTTCTGAAAAAAATTAATTGAGGTTTTCAATAATTTGTTTTTTTTTTAATTTTTTAAACAACTTTTTTTTAATTTTTGATTTTTTTTTCTAATTTCTTTTTTGATATGTCATGCTATTAAAAGAAATATATATATATATGCATATGTTACATTATTAAAAGTATATTTTTGAAACTACTGGGGATGTGATATTTATGTTTTGTAGTGTAAATCGTTAGCGTAAATATACAAATATAACATTATTTAAAATATTTTTTGAAAAGATAAAATCATGTCTACCAGCAAAAATGCGCTTTGTAATAAGTGCATCACCATACGCTTGGCTGCTCTTTTAGGCACTACTAAACTTGTGGTGCATGGTAAAATCCTTCATTTGCTGTTCCTTAGAGTCAACTTAGGGAATAATGTCCTAAATTAATATTGCAAATTATTAATCAAAATATTAAATAATCAAACATGAATAAAAATTTATTATAAACAAAAAATGTTAAGATAAATGATTAAAACTCACACTAAAATAAGGAAAGATAATATCTGTAAAAATTTAGAAATAAAATCTATAACATGAGAAGTATGAAAAGAGCATTTAAGGAAGAAATGAGAGTCATATTTATTATTGCAGGAATGAAAGGAAAAGAAACTTACAAAGAATTAAACTCTGCAATAAAAATGATATAGAATTATTTATAATCTCGTAATATAATGCATTATACTGAGTTGAGTGATGAAAACTGAGTTGAGTGATGAAAAAATACTCCCACTTAGGTAGAAATAAAATTTGCTTGTTATTGTTGCAAATCTCCTTTCAGTTTTAATAGCATTTGCTGATAAAATGGAAGACTAACCATATAAGCCATTGCTCCATTCCATCACCTTAAGAGAATTGCATCTTTTCAGAGAAGATGAAAAGCTTTTCAACATGCATGCAGGTACACACCATCTGAAGAAATGAAGTTAATCCAAAAATGAGGATTTCAGTATAAACACCGAACAAAGGGGAGAAGCATAACCCATTACCAATAGTCCAAAAAGAAAGAAAACATAATACAAATGCAAGAATGTTTCTTTCAGATTTCTTCCACACAATAACACACACATTCTTATCTCAAACGAACCGGGCAGGTTCCAGCAGGAATTATCACAGCTTCTAATACAGCTCAAGTCTCTTGGAATACTTTGGGTGCTTCTGCAGCACCCCGTACTTAAAATCCATGGCCTCCCTTAGGATTCTGCATAGTTCGATTGCATACAGCAAAACCACTTTCTCTGCAAAATAATACATCAAAATAGTATAACTGGGCATAAAGGAGGAAACTCCATTTTACACCTTAGGAACACCCTTTGGAATGGTTTTGTCATGTTTTCCCTTCAATTTCAGACCTCTTCCTATATGCTCTTATGAGGGTGAAAATGGATAGACAGATATCCTGTATTGCACACTTTTGTAAGTGTGGTCTTCAATGCTTTACATGGTTGCTATCTTCAATATGATAAACCCTTTCGGAATGAATAGTTTATGGGTTAGGGCATAATGTTCTTATTTGGACATCTTTTATGCTGGTATTGAGGGCTCTGGGGCATGTTAAAAGTGAAAAAACAAGCTGATTGAAGCAGAAAGCTTACCGAGTGAGGCTTTCCAAGTTCTGCATCATGCTTCAGTGATGATACTGGCTTTGTCGGGGAATCAATTTGGCCACCAGACTTCTTTTCATTCCTAGCCTTATTGAAGATTATGCTAAAATCCTCAGCAGATGTAGGGTCAGTGACATCCCACTCGCCAAACTTCGGCAATGGTCTCTCCTGTAAAACATAGAATTTAAACCTACCAATTGTCACAACTACATTAGAAATTCAGCTGGGGAGAACATCCCCACCGCTGGCTACCATTTGTGTGATTTTAGTTTCCCAAAGGGAATAGGCAAAGTTGAAAATATGACGCTAAAATTTCCTGCCATTAAATCAAGAAAACAGTATGCAACAGGTGACTCTTTAGAAGTGAAAACTAGCCCTTAAAATAATTCTAATCCGAATCAAACCATGAAGCTCTCACTTGTCAGCAACAGGGCAAGCCCTAGAACTACTACTAATGTTATAGATTTCCATGTTTCTTAACCCATAGTTTTTGTGATTAGAGGAGGCAGGGTAATTGATATCGCAGGAAAATTTTGGGGATGGAAACTGCTCCCTTTATGTACAAATTTTGTGGTATCAATAGGTAACATTGCTTGAACCCCTGACTTGAAGAAAATGATATGAACTTACAATTGTATAAGACGAGGTCCCATAAACTAATTGGGCAATTCAAGCATACCAATACCCGCAATGATATAGCGCATAGTAAAACCAGTGTGGTACGCTATCCAAGTCATATTTTTACATCTTGTTCAATTCAAGACGAAATGCTAAAAGCCATCATGCCCATCAAAACTTTCTTCAAGACCTTCATTCAAGTCTTTGTGAGGCCATCCCTTGCCACCACCTACGGTGTTTAATCTCAAATAAACACTATTTGTCATAGTTGCACCAGCTAATCCAAGTTGCAGGTGTTGAAACCACCAAGAACGACAATCAGAAAATTCAACCCCCATTAAATCTCTCTTCACAGCTTCCATCCAAAATATAGCACAGTAAAATATATATATATATTAACGAATGAAAACAACACAGTTAAGAAATAAAAACTGAAAAGCAGGCTGGAAAGCATTTCCATATTGTACCTACAGAAAAACCGAACAATTATTTCAGTTGTAAAACGCTATGTGGTGACGGTCACGCTTCCTGATTTGCAAAAAAGTCTAGAGTTATCCATCTTACCCAGCATTACAGATAGAATATTTTTGTACTCTAGACTCATACAATATATATGAACAAATAACGATCGGTGACGAATTCAGCTGCAATCATTCAAAAAGAAAACCCCCAAGAGAGCAAGACTTGCTCGAAAATTACAACTCCTAGAAGAATTACGAACTACTACTTCAGATCGCAGTTGAACTCAACAAGACAAAGAGTAACCAGAAGGATTGAGAAGTTAGTGAACCAAAATGAAACCTAACTAGAGGCAGCAATCGTTTGTAGAGTAAGCTAAAATCTGATTCAGATAACTCTTAGCGATGGGAGAAATACAAAAGGCCAGAAAACAAGGGGAATTTCAAATCTCACCATTGGCATGGTTTTTGGAAACAGATCGCTTCCCCCACCCCCTTTGAACTGCCGACGCCCGTCGCCTTCAACTAGAAGAGGAATGGTTGAGAGAAAGGACCGCAAGGAGGAGGAGACGTAGGGACGGTCCAGATAAGCCACGTGTGAGATAGGGCAACGTGGGTCCCACAATTTTCGAAGAGCTGCGCGGCGGTCAAGTCAAGATACCAATGTCCACCTCCAGCTAATAAGACGGGATTTCTTTTTGTTTAATTTATTATTTAATTTTCATGTAATTTAATTTTAAATTTTAATTATAATTAAAAATTTATATTTATTTATTTTAATACATTTAAAAAATAATTTACAAAAAAACGAAATATATATTTTCTAAATATCGAAGAGAAGAAAAAAAGGAGCAAATTAGATTCCAAAATGAGTGGCCCCCTGCTGGTACTCGTCACCTATAGTGTGGACCCTACAAGTGGGAGACGTTAGAGTAATTTTAATAAGAATTTTAAGTATAAAAATTTGACTTTTAATAAAAAAATAAATATATGATTTAAAATTTAATTATCTACATATAAAATTTAAATTATTAAAATATAAAGAATAATTAAAAACAAGAGAACTTTAAATAAAATTTAATAATTGTAAATTTGTATGTTTTCAAATTGGAAAGTTTTTAGGTAAGAGGTAAATTAAATTTTTAACAATTTGTGATTTTCATAAATTAGTTAAATTTGTGTATATAAAAATCAAAACATCAAGCGGCAATAATATTTTTTCATTGTTTTTTATTGATTAAAATTTATATTTTTCATGTGCTTTTACGTCATCTAAACAAATAAAAGAAATTTTTTTTTCTATTTTTCTATTTATATATTTTTTATTTACATTTTTAAAACTAAAAAGGTCCTTAAAGTTAGAGATTTAGACTCAGAGAATTTAAGTATGAAAATTTGAAGAAATAATTCATAAAATTTGTAACCATATTTACATATTTATCCTATGATATCCCCAAAATCAACTCCCATATCCTTGAGATTGCTAGAAACTAGTAAATAAATAATTGGAAAACTTATAAAAAGCTATCAATTCGTGCTTTAAAGCAAATTGTCTAAAGTTTATAAGTTTAAACTTATAAGCTTTTAATGTTTTTTTAAAAAAATTTGATAGTGTAAAACATAGTTAAAAAATCATTAGTTTTAATACTTAGGGATTATTTTCTATTAATAAACATGGGTAAGAATGATATATTATTGAAAAGTAAACCTAGAAATTTATCTATGTAATGTTTAATGAAGGTTTGTCCACAAATGTGACTTTTATGTAACCAATGTCATGGTCATGGATGTTACAAATAACTTTCTATGTATACAATTTTTTAGAAAAATAATATTCATTTGTGTTGTTTTTAAATGTTTGTGTTATTCAGATTAATTATTTTTAGTCTGGGCAGGAAAGTCAGAGTAAATATATATATGGTGTCTCGGATTGGGGGTTTATACTCAACAAAATAGTGAGTTTATTATTAGCAATGTGTGCAATTTGAACTCGGTCAACGATAACAAAACTGAACCGTCACGCTGACTTTTAAATTATACTACTTATTATTATAAATAAGTTCATATCAGATAGGAATATTAAATCTATATGAAAAATATGCACAAATGGTTCATACGAGAATTCAATTTTTTTACACAATGCACAAAATATTCTAAGATAGCTCTAGTTTTTTTTCTTTTTTTGGGTATAATAAATTATACTATTATATTTATAATATTTGGACAATAACCTAGTAATAAAAAGATAGAAAAATTATAGATAAATGAAATAATTTTCATTTGTAAAAGATTAGTAGGATCACTTGCCAAATTGGTTGGATTCTTAGTTAATGCAAATATAATGCCTCCCTTGCTTAGTCATTCTCAGCCAAGATGAAGAATTCCTAATCTCCAAAGATAGAGCTTTACAATATAAAGCTAATTTATATAAGTTGCCTTTAATTTATATATCTGTCTATGAAAAATAATATATATGATGGGTCCAATAATCATTAGTCAATGGGTCAGGTCCACAGCAAGCCCACAATCAAACATATTTCTTTTAAATTAAAAGTCTCACATTACTTTTTGAGAAATAATACATCTGTAAATTTCACTATAAAAGCAAGCATTCTTAAGTATTGAGGGATAAGTGGGAGAAGCTCGAAAAAGCTCCATAAGGCTCAGAGAATGGCATAGCCGTTATTAGCCAATCTCTAATGAGAGCAAGTTGGCGGCCAGGAGATCCTCGACTCTCCTCTCGCCCAGGAGGCCCCTCGACCCTCCTACAATCCGGAGGCCCTCAGCCTTCCATCCAGGAGGCACAGAGGCCTTCGGCCCTCCGCCACTAGGAGGCCCTCAGCCCTCCTCTCGTCCGGAGGCCATCAACCCTCCGCCATCCGGAGGCCCTCAGCCCTCTCCCAACCAAGAGGCCTTCAACTCTCCGTCTTGGAGTCACGACCCCTCTATCCCATAGCGAGGAGCTCCCAGTCCAAGATTTGACCTTCCGCTCAGGTAATAAGAATGTTTACTCACTGGTACCATTTAGTCCTTCTTCTTAAAGTCGCCCTCCGCGGGCGTAACTCTAAGCCGCCCCTCTGCCGAGCGCACTACCAAGCAGCCCTCCGCGGGTGCACCTATAAGTCGCCATTCTGCTGTGCGCACTCCAAGCTGCCCTCAGCGGGTGTACTTATAAGTTGCCCATCTATCGGGTGTACCTCCAAGCCACCATCCGCGGACGGACCTATAAGCCGCCTCTCTGTCGGGCGCACATCCAAGCCGTCATCCGCGGGCGCACCTATAAGC
>JAOVVI020002556.1:0-20857 GCA_028571085.2 Nepenthes alata | reverse complement strand
AAAAAAATTAAGATATTTAATTTTAATTGAACATTAATAATAAAAATTTTGATAAAAAGAAAAGAAAAATTAGAAATATGCATGGACTACGTAGGGGACGACTCATGTGAACATTTTAATTAAAACAATTCTGAAAAATAACTGACATTATATATGAATTGTTGTCACTGTTTACTAATTTTAATTCTAAATTCTTTAAGAGGAAACGTAAACAAAATCATTATCATTTTTATTTTTATTATATTTATTTATAAATTTATATTTATTTAATGATGGATATATATTTTCAAGGCGCACACTGAAGATCCATTTCTTAGGAAGTGGGCTTAGAAGTCACAAAGGCCCACTAAGCTCAAGCGCATGGACCAGCCTGTGGGATGTGGTGGGCCTGAAAGTCACTATAGGCCACAAGCCAATGATGGATCTTGGACACCGCTCGGCCCATGGGGTCTACGTGAGAGGTATTTAAAGGTTGGCTAGTCAGATTATAGAAGGAATGATGATCTGCGCAGTATGTAGCCAATAGAACAGACGTTACAGGAATTAGCCGTGCATGCAACCCACTTGATTTGACAAGTGGGACTCGTAGAGTTGGTGGTAGGTCTCCGGAACACACCAGCGCCACATGGACAGATTTTACGAGAAACTTAATCACTATAAATACCTTAACTGTTCACCAAACAGGTGGTAAGACATTGTAATCTCCACATTAACTCTTACTGCCTCGAGCATAAAGAAAGAAAAAAGAAGAAAGCAATG
This sequence comes from Nepenthes alata, assembly GCA_028571085.2. Classification (NCBI taxonomy): domain Eukaryota; kingdom Viridiplantae; phylum Streptophyta; class Magnoliopsida; order Caryophyllales; family Nepenthaceae; genus Nepenthes; species Nepenthes alata. The sequence continues at coordinate 20,098 of JAOVVI020002556.1, read as the reverse complement.
TGAGAGGACTTGTGTTGTAAGAGTGATTCTTTAAATTTTCAAACACCAGGTCCACGATCTGTCTCCCGCAAGGGCACTCTGTAAAATCTCTGTACTAACACAAGATAGTGGAAGCAGTTTTCGGACTAAAGTTTTGTAGTTTTTTCTTCTCATTTAAGAGAAGGCTTTCCACATAAAAACTCCTGTGTCATAGTCCTCGCCCTCTCTCGTTGTTTTGGTCCTCGTCACATCACTTGATCTTCGTCCTTGTACTCTCCAAGTTTCTACGTATCCAAACCTTCGTTGTTGCTGTCAGATTCTCGTCCTGACCAGAATAAGGATCCAAGGACGTAATATTTGGCGCCGTCTGTGAAAAACGTGATAAAAAGTCTAACGTCCCCCTTCCAAACACACAATTGGATACGCAAAAAGGTGAACACGCTAGGATAGGCCAGTGCCCCAGTCCGAGAAGTGTGCTTAGGAGCTAACGGCCCAGCACCCTGCGCTAGGATAGAGGATCATCCTGACCCCTATGTACGAGTGCTGGCCGTAAGGATGGATGATGTGGCCCAAGCTGTTCAAGGCCTTTGCATCACAACGAACAAACACCTGAGATAAGCTCCATCTAAGGCCTCTCAAACAGTGACTTCCCGGAGAAAAGGGAAGGGAAAGAAACATGCTGCTCCAATTGAGGCCCCACAGACACAAGTTGCCTCAAGCAATCGAACTCCGTCGGGCCTCCATGGACCCTTAGGACCACAGATGCAGGAGGTAAGTCCTGAGAGACGAAACCCCCGCTGTGTCTGTAACAACCCAGAACATGTCGTTCAGGACACGACCCACATGGAGGAGGTCCCACTGGGGACGAGGAGCCGCCCGGGGTAGCAAGTCGTGTAAGACCCCAGTGAGTTGATGACTTTTCTCAACGAGAAGAAGATGGCAGTGACCCCACAGGTGGAGAAAAAGCTCGACAGGGTATTCCGACGAGTTTTTGGTGACGATAAGGGAGGAAGGCTATTTCCCCTGAAGTTCAAAATGCCAAATCTGAACGAATACGATGGAGGTGATAATCCGATGGATCACTTAGATCACTTCTGTGAGTATCTGAGCCTCCAAGACTTAGATGAGGCAACAATGTGCCAATGCTTTCCCTTGATGCTCAAGGGAAATGCGAGGATCTGGTTCTGTGAAATTCCACCGGACTCTATCCACTCGTTCAGAGAGCTGGCAGAAGCATTCCCCTCCAAATTCGCTTCCAGTTGGAGGATCAAGAAACAACCATGGCACCTTACTCGCGTGAAGCAAGGTGCAAGGGAGAATTTGAAGAGCATCCTGTCTCGTTTTATATCCGAGGTCAGGCAGATCCTGAAGTTAACCGATGGTATCAAGTTGACCACTTTCCTGTCTGCTTTGGAAGGAGGAAGCTTCTTCGTGACCCTTTTGCATAAGGGTCTGCAGACATTCATGGTGACCAAGTGCATAGCGAGAGCTTACGTTGCGGCCAAAGAGACGAACGATATGAAGAGACCCATCTAGGTGGAGAGCTTCCTTCCGAATGCGTTAGAGGCAAAGAGGAGGCACGAAAGTAGACATGACTTTTGAGTGCCCAAGAAACAGCAGAAGATCGAGCAGAACATCCCTAGGGAGTACAAGCATATCAACCTAACTCCCCTGAACGACTCACATACTAACATTCTGATATAAATTTGGGACGAGAAATTTTTAAAGTGGCCCAAAGCGTTGAAGAATCCCGAGGGTGGTGACTAGACCAAATACTGTCACTACCACCGTTGTGGAGGTCACAGTACCGAGGACTACAGGACGCTGCAAAAGGAGATCGAGAAGCTTATCATGAGAGGTCATCTCAACCACTTCCTATAATGACCCGGGTAGATGTCCGGAGTAGTAGAGGCGGCTGAACCTAACCCACCAAGGGGCAGAGTGGCCGCGGGAGCGGTCAACATGATCTCTACCCGCCCGGCGGCAAGACGCGCCCGGGCGGACATGGCAGTGAAAGGCAAAAGACCTATGGTAGAATCTAGAGATGAGGTCACTAGTTTTAGTAACAAAGATATGGTCCATATAACATCATTTTATTCTGATCCTTTGGTTGTAACTGTAATCGATAATGGAAACTCGTGAAATATTCTTTATTTTCATACTTTCCTGAAATTGAGACTTAAAAGGAGCCAAATGACCTCAACGGAAGGACCTCTCTTTGGGTTGGACAACGAGCCAGTACCAGTATAGGGAGTCGTCTAACTTGAGGTCACACTATGGACTCACCGGAGGACATTGTAAAGACCCTCTCTTTTCTGGTCATAAAACTTCCCTCGGTCTACAACGCAATCATTGGACGCCTATGCCTAACTACCTTTGGTGCGATAACGTCTATCCCACACCTAAAAATAAAGTTTTTGACACCATATGGGGTTAAAAAAGTCCCCGGAGACTAACCCGCCGAACTGACATGCTACCTGTCCGAGGTCATGCAAACTCCTCTCCCTCAACCTATGGAAGACCTGGATCTTCGCGACAAAACCACACTACAACAAGCTGAGTCTAGGGAAGCCATTGATCGAGTACCTTTAGACCCCGAAGATCCAGGGAAGACCACCCAAATAAGAAGCACCCTACAACAAGCCTTATGGGATCCGCTTATCAGCTTCCTGCGAAGGAATTCAGATGTCTTCGCTTGGGTCCCGAGTGACATGTTTGGGATACCGACTGAAGTAACAGTCAATAAGTTGGGCCTAGACCCTAGTCATAAACCCATTAGGTAGAAAAGAAGCAATTATTCGGTGGAGAAGCTGGTAGCGATTTGGGATGAGGTAAAGAAACTTCTGGACGTGGCATTCATAAGGGAAGTGTACTACCCGGATTGGTTGTCCAACATTGTGATGGGAAAGAAGAGTAACGAAAAATGAAAAATGTGCGTGGACTTCACAAATATCAACAAAGCTTACCCGAAAGACAGCTTTCCTCTCCCCAGAATTGATCATCTTGTAGATTCGACGTCCAGCCATGAACTCCTAAGTTTCATAGATGCATACTCGGGTTATAACCAAATAAGGTTAAGTCCCGAAGATGAGGAATACACATCATTCATGACGAACCAGGGGACATACTATTATAAAATTATGCCCTTCGATCTCAAGAATGCGGGCGCTTCTTATGAGAGGCTTGTGAATAAAATATTTGAAGGTCAGATTAGAAGGAACGTGGAGGTCTATATCGACAATATGCTCATCAAAAGTAAGATAACCGACCACCATGTCCAAGATCTAGGTGAGACCTTTAACACCCTGAGAGCGTACCAGATGAAACTCAATCCAGTTAAGTGTACATTCAGGGTCTCATTTGAAAAATTCTTGCGCTACATCATTTTGAACCGAGGGATTGAGGCGAATTCAAAAAAGATCAAGGCTATCCTGGATATGAAGTCCCATAGAACCGTGAAGGAGGTCCAAAAGCTCACCAGAAGGTTAGTAGCATTGTCATGCTTCCTGCTAAGGTGGCCGAGAAATACTCGCCATTCTTTGGAGCCCTAAGAGGAACAAAGAATAACGGTTTTCAATAGACCATCGACTACGAAGAAGCCTTCCGAGGGATCAAGGACTACTTATCAAACCTGTTTTTGTTGACTTCTCCTCAAACAGGCGAGGAATTGTTCCTATACCTGTCGGTCTTAGATAAAGGCTTGTACTCAACCCTGGTAAGGCAGCAAAATGGCAAGTAACTACTCGTATATTACATCGGCAAAATCTTGGCCGACGCTAAGATAATGTATTCCTGTGCAGAGAAGATGGCACTCGCACTAGCTATTCCGTATAGAAACTGAGGCTGTATTTTCAGGCAAACAAGGTACTCGTTTTGACCAATAAGTCCTTGAGAGCAATTGAAAAAAGCCAAAAACTTTGGGACGGTTGGTAAATGGGCCATTAAATTGGGGGAGTTTGATATAGAGTTCTGTCCATAACCTGTCTTAAAAGGTCAGGCCGTTGCAAACTTTATCCTCGAACCACGGTCATAGCTTAAGATTGCTCAGATGATTGTGTAGCTGAGGACTTACACTGCCGATGAAATGGACTCTATATGTGGATGGTTCATCAATGAAGGATGATTGTGGAGTTGGCGTTGTGCTGAGGATACTTGAAGGATTAGAGATTAAAAATTCAATGGTCATCGAGCTCCCAGCAACCAATAACGTGGCAGAGTACGAGGCCTTACTCGCAGGGTTGCGTTTGGAAAAAGAATGCTCGCCTAGGAACGTCATCGCCTACAGCAACTCTAAGTTGGTCTCAATCAAGTTTGAAAAAATTTGAAAGCTAACAATGCCCAACTGTACAAGTACCTCGCAAAGGTGTGAGAACTCGTGACAGCCTTTGAGAAGGTAGAAATGATCTACATCCTATGGGAAGAAAACGAAAAGGCTGACCAGCTAGCAAAAGTGGTAGCTTCAGGAAATCCAGAACAATATGCTCAAGGAATGCGCGAGGTCCTCAACAAACCCAGTGTGGAAGACTCCGAGACTGAAGTGATGCACATATCCGGGGCCAACGATCGGATGACCCTATACCTAAGGTACCTGTTTGACGGAACGTTGCTTGAAGGCGTAGGGGAGGCCAAGAAGGTGAAGAGGATTTTCTACCCCTTAATTAAGGTACCTGCGTGGTATACTATCATCAATAGCAGACTGTGTCGTCGAGGATTTTCTACCCCTTACCTGAGGTGTCACACCCCAGAAGAGGTTGACTACGCCCTCGGAGTGCCTTGGGGTTTATGGATCCCATATCAAGGGCAAGAACCTCGCATTTAAACTAATGAGGTAAGGGTACTACTGGCCAACCTTGAAGTACGATGCCTTAGACTTCGTATGAAAATGTAAAAACTGCCAAATTCACGACAATCTATCCCACCAGCCACATATGGAACTCAGAGCCCTCCAATCACCCTGGCACTTTGTGTAGTGGGGGATAGACATACTCGAGCCACTGCCAATAGCATATGGATAGAGAATGTTCTTAATTGTCAGAATTGACTACTTCATGAAGTGGGTTGAGGCTGCGCTCTTGGTTCACATAATTGAGTGGAATGCTGTAGATTTTGTCCGACAGAACATCGTGTGCCGATTTGGGATACTCGAATATATCGTGACCGATAATGGGATCCAATTCTCCTAAAAAAAGTTTACCAAATTCTGCACTAACTTGCAGATAAGACTGCTGCACAACTTGGTCGCATACCCATAATCCAACGACCAGGTGGAGGTCATGAATTGCTTGATATTGTATGGACTAAAAACAAAGCTGAAGCATGCCAGGGGCTTATGGGTTGAAGAGCTGCCGTCAGTACTGTGGTCTTATAGGATAACTCCGAGAAAGCCATCGCGAGAGACCCCTTTCAGCCTGTGTTATGAGGCAGAGGCGGTCATCCCAGTAGAGGTCGAACTGCCTAATCTCCAAGTGGAAAGCTTCGATCGTCCCAGTAATGAGCAAAGGATACAGGAGAACCTTGACCTCCTCGAAGGAGTCCGAGACAGGGTATGACTGTGGATTGTGGCGTACCAACAAAGAATTGCTCAGTATTATAATAAGAAGGTAAAAGCATGCCTGTTCGAAATAGGAGACCCGGTGCTGAGAAGTATTGAAGCCACAGGGAAGAACACCGGCCGGAATAAGCTCTCCCTAAATTGATATGGATCATTCTTGCTCTCGGCAATCCTACAAAATGGCGCTTACAAGCTGCACACCCAGGAGGAAAAGCTTGTCTCGCGGATATGGAATGCGGCTCACCTCGAAAAGTATTATCAATAAGTGTACGGACAACTCGGTAAGTCAAAATGCATCACTTGATGTACTTGTAAAACATCTCATGTACACATAACGGAATTTTCTTGTTTGCTTTCTTACATTTCATTAAACTTTCTCTTACTTTAAAAACTCGGCTAAATCTGAGCAGCGCAAGAGGTTGACTAAAAACTCGACTAAATTCGAGTGGCCCAAGAGGTCGACTTAAAACTCGGTTAGGTTCGAGCAGCCTAAGAGGTTGACGAAAACTCGGCTAAGTCCGAGCGGCCTAATCGGTCAACTAAAAACTCGGCTAAGTTTGAGCAGCCCAAGACGTTGACTAAAAACTCGGCTAAGTCTGAGCAGCCAAAGAGGTCAAATTTGAAAACTTGGAGCAAAACCAAGCAACTCTTGAGGTTGGACAGAAAACTTAGGGGGCTTAAAATAGTAAGCGTGCAAGGACCCTAGAGGTAGCATCTTCAGCCTAAGATGGCCAAAACATTCATAAAACTAGCATAAAGCTGACTTATTTGACTAACATGTCACATGAAGAGACACTTGCACAATCCAAGTAAAGGAGACAAACACTTAAACTTGAATAGTACCAATTTTATTCATATAAGTAATGTGTGTATAACAGTATACATGTAAAAAAAAAAGAGAAACCCCACAGTCGGCCCTCAGAGGGTAGGCTGGGAAGAAGTCCTTTGCTTTTGCTCCCCTTTGATCTGGAAGGGCCTGCTTGATCCAGCATCCTTGGCCGCCTAGAAGACGAAGGATGACTTGATGGACCTGACTGGGAAGGGCTAGGGAATGGTCTTCCTGTGATACCATACAAGTCCCCCTCACATATGACAGTGGCATTCCGAGGATGAAAAATGGCTGTTGGACATCGCGGATGTAGCAAACTGATCACCCGACGACACATGCGAATGTCGTCCTAGTACTTGTTTATCAATGTTGGCGCTATGTTCTTGGCCCTGACAGAGGTCGTCAACTCCTCATCCAGCTGGAGGCTCCTCTGCCGAAGAAGCCGGAATGGCTCTCGGAGGAGCCCAAATTAGGTCTACTGATGCTTCAAGGCATCCTCAAGGGAGGCAATTTTCCCTTTGGCCTCATCGAGCTCAGCTGCCAAGTGTAGGTTGGCTTTTGTGGCAGACTTCAGGGAATCCAACTCAAAGTAAGCTTGGGTGACATCTCCAACGTGCCGCCCAAGATTCCCGGTCAAATCTTGAAGCTGCGAAGAGAGATCACATCGATGAGGCAGGAGCAACAGGAAAAAATAAAACGATAAATTAAAGAGGTGCAGAAAGATACCTGAGAAACGAGTGAGTCGCTGAATGAACTCTTCCACCATGGGACTAGAACTCCTGTGGCTCAACAGCATGAACAATAGGAGCGTCAACCCTAGTCTCGAATCCAGGGACATCATCATCTAGGTCAATGACCGAAGGCTCAACAGTCTATACAGACTTTGCGGCCGGATTCCTTCTTCGGCGGCGCTTGGAGTTGCATTTGCGTCCTCGGCTAGAACCCCCTCCAAAATGCCGAGAGGAGTCATCATCGGGATGTAAAATTGGATCTCCAAGCATGGGGGCTCTTCAGTGGTGGCAGTCTCTTCAGCTGCGGCCTCCGGAGTCTCAAAAAGTGTTAGCGCAATCATCATAACTGCTTCACCAGCCCGGGCTGCCTCAGCCTCCCTTGTAGACCACCCTTCATCAGCGCTCTCAGATGGGTTAATGATCCAGTCCAGGACATCCCCTGTAAACTCGAAAGGGACATCAAGCGTTGGCTTATCAAGGGAACGCTGGGCAGCGGACGCACCCATAGGTTGTCCCACAGGCTTAGAAGGCTGCCCTACGGACTCAGCAACTACAGAAAGCTTGAGGCCTTCAGATTCTCATGCTGATATAGTGCCCGTTGCTCTTGACCTCCTCTCCACGGGAGCAATGGAAGCATCGTCGTCATTAGATGAGGAATACTCAACAATGGCCACTAGTCGTTTTGAAGCCTCAGCCCGGCGGCTCTTCCTTGGACGCTCAGTCAGCTCCTCTATCCTCAGAATCCTCTCTTTCTTCCTCAACTTCTTCTTCTTCTTCTGGGCAATAGCGGCGGCACCGTCAGAGTCTCCGGGTTCGGACACCCAATTGGCTTTAGCCAAGTACTCGGGCTTCAATCACCAATTCTTCATGTTCTCCTAAAAAGAACCGAGGTTGACCAACAACAAATCCTTGAAATCCTTTATGGTCGTCCACTCAATAGGCGTACAATCGTCACTAAAATGAGAATGCACATTTTCCCTCTTGTTGGGGATTCCCCAGTGTTCATGAACACCCAAGAAGAAGAATTTATCCTTCCACCGTTTGGTGGAATCAGGATTCTCGCCGCTGATGGCCTAAAATTCGGGGCGAGGAGCAGCCACAATCCAATCCTGGGTCTGAGAAAACCTGAGGATGTCCTTCAGTGTTATAGGGTCGAATAGCCTCCAGTGACAGTGAGCAAAGATGCAAAATGAGACTAAATACCCGATGGCGTTTGGTTGAAGCCTAACAACAGGGCCCTCATCATCTCATAGAACTCTGGCGCCATGGGATATCGGAGTCCACCCTTGAAGTGAACCTCGTAGATGGTAATGAAGCCGTTGGACGGATTGCAAGCCCTCTCGTGGGCCTCTGGGACCCCCATCGCCATGGAATCAGGGGTGTCATAATTTACTTGGATGGCCACCAGACCAGCCAAAGTGACTAAAGAAACGAAGTCATGCACTCTTGGTCCCATTAGGGTTGAGGAAAGAAGACAAAGGAAGGTGACGGACCACAGCGATGAAAAACCCCAAGAAAATCCCTCCGAAGAAACCTAAAGAGTTCTAGGGCACGACGTGGGAGAAGTAAACTGTGAAAAGGCAAAGGGCCGTATTTATATTGTTAAGAAGGCTTCGAAATTCAAAAAGGTGTGCCCATCATTATCCTTGCCACGCGTCACCTCCCCACGTGCTGCCAGTAAAGGTGGGCTTATGTTTCCAAGGAGACGTCAAACTGCTTTAAATGCGTGCTCATTGCTCTTCAATCACAAAAACAGTGGCCCAGGTTAGGTACTCAGGCTTCAGAAAAATTCTCGGGCAACCCACTTATAGAGATCAACCCATTCTATGGGTCAAACCACTTTAAATACGCCCACGGACAACGTCACTTGACCCATAGAAGTGGCCGAGAACTCGAAAGTTTCACGAAAGGATCAGACCAAACATGGCTGTCACGACCACAGACATTTATGTGAAATAAAGAAAATGGAACCAGAAGAAGGCCGAGAGGCTCTACGAAGCGAAGATGCGGGAGGATGGCCAATGAAAAAGCTTCATATGTGAAAATTGTCTGCGTCCCATAAACACTCCATAAAAAAAGGGGGGGAAGAAAAGAAAAACAGAAAGACGAGGGAGAGAGCATTCAAGCATGAGCAAGCAGCACGGCCAAGTGAGCAACTTTATTATATATTCCGCTAATAAATTCCCTTTACAGCATGAGGCAGTCGATGGCCGCGGACTACAACTGGTCACTCTCGCTAGACTCTGAAGAATCCGGGATGATGAATTCTCTCTAGTCAACACCGAAATGGAGGCTCGAGTTTCGAGAGTGCAGGATGCCAATGAGGAAGTCTGGCTCCTCCAGCCTGGCCAGTCTCCGACTGAGACAGATACCGCCCTAGAACCTCCTTTCCAGTGCAGGAGCCACTTCCTCTGGCCTGAGGTTCGACCTCAACTCGACATCTTGCCGCGCGTGTTCCTCCCCAGAATGCTCCTGGAACCGCTCAAATTCCTCCGGAAGAGTCAAAATGCGATCTCGAGCCTGTTTGCTACCATCGGCAAGCCGAGATGCCTTTGCTTCCAATTCAGCCCATGCCCTCGTGGCTCAGGCCCTTATCTGCTCGATCTCCCCAACCAGGACCTACACCTTGGCCTCACAGCCCTCATTGGCCCGAGCCACCTACTGGAGTGCAAGATCCACCCTCTTGGGCCTTTGGCGCCATGACGATGTAGACACCCTTTTCGTCTCAAAGCCCGGTGGGGCCCTCAAGATTCTCATCGGTCCAACAATTGTAGCCTCTGAGCCGTAATCTCCCATGGCTACAACGTCAGGCACAGTGCCGCTGAGGACCCATGAGGTGTCTGTATCCCTCACGGACTCTCCAGAAGATGACTCAAACTCCAACGAAGAAGACGATCTTTCCATAGGATCAAAAAAGGGCAAAGATAACGCTTGTCTAATGCTTTCGAAGGTACAATAGGACGCAAAACACTTGGAGGGAATTTCAGTGTTTAAATAGCCTGAAGTTCCCTGATGGATGTTCCAAGAAGAAACCAATCAGTTTCTTCCGCATGGCGCCTCCCTCAAGCTTTGCCCCCTTCCAAGGCAAATCGTTATGGCATAGCGCCCCGTGATCTCCCGCACAGTTAATGCGCCAAATGGCATGGTGGATGTGACTGCCACCTACAGCGTTTGAACTTCCGTGGCATCAGCCGCCAGAAGTCTTCTCCTGCTGTGTCCTCCCATTAACAGTCTGCATTAAGACCCGAGGGATGCGATCGACAGAGCAGCCCTTCGCCTCCCCTCTAGACAATACAAACGATGGTTCAAGTGAAGTATAGACCATGGACGGCTCGTCACTCCGGAGCCAAGGCATCCAGTGACGGATCCACCATGATCTACTGCTGCACAAGAGATCACCACAGCCTGAAGGGAGGCACACGACAATAGCAGAGTGGCTAAGCCACCCTCACTAGTGTGAGAAATTTCTCATAATAGAGGCGTAAGGACAGTCTTCATCGGAATCTTTAAGTCTCCCGTTAGTCCACCCGATTCCTTTACAGATTCCATTGGAAGCAGAGTGAGGCAAGGCTTTTACATCAAACAAGCAATGAGCCACGCCGATGGAGGAGACCGCCTATTTATAGGCAAGCTGGCTCCCAATCCGCATTGAACAAGACATGTCTCCAGGTGAGTGTCACACATAGGGAAGAAAAACGCATGGTCCCAACGCAGCACAGTTACTGCAGCACCTGAAATGCCTACTTGATTGCCTTGGAAAGGCACAGCTACCTAGGGAAGACGCGAAGACCTAGGGAAGGTGCGACACACACTAGAACAGAGCTGGATGCATCTCGAGGTGGGCAGTGTGGTTGCTTGCTAGGCCAGAACGAACATGCCAGGCCTCAACCACAAGTTGGGCCACGAAGCTTGGCATGGGGGGCTAGTGATGGGTATAGATTCCCAAGCCCTACACTGAAGATTCATTTCTCAGGAAGTGGGCCTAGAAGACACGAAGGCCCACTATGCTCAGGCGTGTGGACTACCCGCGGGATGCAGTGGGCCTGAAAGTCACTATAGGCCACAAGCCCACGATGGATCTCAGACGCCTCTCAGCCTATAGGGTCCACGTGGGAGGTATTTAGCGGCTGACGAGTTAGACTGCAGAATAAATGATGATCTATGTAGCATGCGGCAAGCAGAACGGACGTCATAGGAAGTAGCCGTGGATGCAACCCAGATGATTGGACAAGAGGAACTCACAGAGTTGCTGGCAAGTCTTTGGAACACTCCAGCACCACGTGGATAGATTTCACGGGAAACTCAATCACTATAAATACCTTAATTGTTCACCAAACAGCGGGCCGAATATTTTAATAGCCGCATTAACTCTTGCTACCTTGAGCATAGAGAGAGAGAAAAAAGAAGAAAGTAAGGCGAGAGGGCTTGTATTGTAAGAGTGACATTTTAAGTTTCCAAATACCAGGTCCACGACTTGTCTCCCGCAAGGGTGCACTGTAAAATATCTGTACTAAACACAAGATAGTGGAAGCGGTTTTCAGAATAAAATCCCGTGGTTTTCCCTTCTCATTTAAGAGAAGGCTTTCTATGTAGAAACTCCTGTGTCCTAGCCCTCTCGTTGTTTTGATCCTCATCACATCACTCGATCTTCGTCCTCGTACTCACCTAGTTTTTGCATACCTAAACTTTTGGTATTGCTGTCGGATCCTCATCCTAACCAGAACAAAGATCTAAGGACACAACACTTAAAAAATATCCAAAAAATATATAATATTTTAAAAATTATTATATTTATAATAAAAGAAAACACAAATGTATATTTTTAGTAAAGAATATTTACTTAAAAATTATCATAAAATATAATCTATTCAAATAATTTTTTAACTTAATATTTAATAAAAATAAAAATATATATTTATAGAAAATATTATAATTCAGACAGAATGAAGGCACATATTTTTACCTGTGACCATGTCTGACTTAAAACAAAAATCAAGCATAATTTTATAATTGTGTCAGCCCGTAATACTTTTATATTTTGATTAGATTATATAAAATTTTAGGTAATTAGATAATTTAATTTTAATCAGATCTAAAGAAAAATATTTTTTATGTGATAATTGATACATCCTGGATCCAAACTTGAACATATTCTAGTCAAGTAGTCCGTCTGGTTCTGATCAACATTCGCTTTGCTTTGGGTCCTGTATAACACAGCTTAAATAACAGGTTAGGTGATGACAGAATTTGATTCTACCAAAAATATTTTGACGATTATATTAGTAATAAACATTCTGAAGACAAGAAGGTGGATGCAATTGATGCAATATTATTGCTGGTGAGTGTTTGGAAGTGGGAGAGCACTCGTAGGAAGAGTGGCTTTGTTATTGCTCGTGAGGAGCAATTTTTCTGAGCACTGAGTTCGCTGGAAACTAGTAACAGTGAAGGAGGGAGAGAATTGAGAGTTCGTGATTGCTAGAGGGCTTTCGTGGACGAGAGAAGGCATTTACAAGTGTGACTGAGAGTGTGTCTTTGAAGGTAGCTCCCATGGCCTTTTATAGCCTTGGCCCTGGGCTGCCTTCCCTACAAGGTTTGAGTTTTGTACTCAATCTCTTCCGTACAGTATAGAATAAGACAACTTAAAATATATAAAATAATGGTTCATCTATTTCCTAAGTTCTGAACATACTGAGAGTCTTGTAAATTCTTGCATCCACGTACTATTACCGCACACTCAGCATATTTCGACACACCTCTAAGCGTATGCATCTTTCCATTCATTGCGGGAAGTTCTGACTTTGGCGTCGGCGGGATTTGTCGGTGTATTTTCAGTTGGAGAAATCCCGTTGGCCTTTGCCTTTTATTTTTAATTTGTGGTGTTTAGGTTCCAGATTAACAGGGATGGAGACCGGACCTTTTCGAGACCCAATCGAAATAAAAAACTCAAAAGCTCCCTAATCCGTACGACAATTAGGGAATTGAGACACAACAAAAATAATATCACTCAGCATATTTCAGCACACCTCTAAACGTGTGCCTCTTTCCATTCATTGCGTGAAGTTCTGACTTGGGCATCAGCGGGATTTGTCAAAGTATTTTCAGTGGGAGAAGTCCTGTCAACCTCTGTTTCTCATTTGTAGTTTGTATTGTGCAGGTTCCAGGTTAATAGCGACGGAGACCGGACCCTCTTAAGACCCGACCAAGACGAAGAATTTAAAGGTTTCTTAATCCGTACGACAATCAAGGACCTGTGACACAATAAAAATGATATCACGTAATTATGTAATATTTTTTTATATATAATAAATATATTTATTAAACTACTTGACTTATTTTAGTAATGTATGTATATTACAATAATAAAATGACATTGTTTTCTATCGAAAAGATCTGAATTTTTGGAGACGATATAAATTCAATGCTTTAAATTCTCGGTTTTGTTTTCTTAAATTAATTGACTAATCAGCAAAAATGGAAAACAGGACAACGTGGCCCTCCTGGTCCTCGTTCTTCCAGATCCTCCTCTTTCCTTTCCTTTCCTTTCCCACTCTCTCTCTTCTGCTGCTTCTACCGTTTTTTTATTCTTTCGTTTACTTTACCCTCTTCTCTTCCGTCTCTGTTTTCTTCTCAGATCCTCGTCGCATTTTCGTCCTCCACCGCTGCTCATCGAATAGCAGAGAGAGTAAGGGACAATAGTGTGGCTGCCGTCGCTACTGTTAATCGTCGAAATCAGGCAAGTACTTTCTCCTTTTTTGATGTTAATTTTCTTGCTTTTATACCGTGAATCGTGGGTAACCGGTCGAAGTTTTGGTTGTAATCAATGAAATGCCTGAAACAGACCCTACGGCTCTGATGAAGGGAAAAAAACCCGGATTGTTCGGGCCTCACGATGATTCCGGGCATGACGATTTGTAAAATTTGAACTACAAAAATATTTATTTTATTGGTCAGATCTCGGAAGTTAGGGTTTTCTTTTTTACTTTAAGCTTGAAAATGTTTAAATTTTTATTTTTATTTTTAAATTTTATTTTGCATATTTTTTTGTGTTAATATAAAAAGAGTACTCTATTTATATTTGAACTGCAAATAATTATTTTACCGTTGCACTTCCAACGTTCCGCAAGTCTCTCTCTCCTCCTGTCCTTCTCTTTTCACATCTCCAGAACTCGGATTCACTGTCCTTCAATTTGATCAATTCCACGAGTCTTGTGTCCGTGATTTTTCAATTTCATTAATGGGTAATGGGTGTGATTGTTACCCACAGAGATATGCCGATGTTGAGCCTCGAGCAAGATTGGATACAGCAAGGTGAGGGACAGGCACAAATCTTTGATTCAAGATGGGCATGGACTATGCTCCTTCACAAGTACGCCGTTCCTCTTATACCTCTTTTTAGTTTCTTCATTCACATCAATTTGAATTGATGCTTCTGAAACTTATTTTTGTTCTCTGTGTTGCTTCTAAATGCCTTCCTCTGATTCACAGTGCGTTAGGAAATTTTCCATCATCTCCCTAGTTTGGATACTTTCTTCTATTCTTCAACGACCTATCTATTAATTGTAGTAGATATTTCAGTAAAAACAATGCCACTGTTGCAATGCATGGTTAGTGTAAGGCCTGGTTCTGGATATCCGGACGATATATATGTTTGTTGTGTATCCGTATATACATGCATGTACACAATTGATAAATTGGGGGTATTTAAAAATACATGCATGTTAGTAAAGTCTCCCACAGTAGTCAAAATACATCGGAAATTAAATCAGACCAAGAATAGGACTAGAGGATACTTGCCTTAACATTTTACTCTGCAGATCTGAAGAAAGGAGGTACCGAAGTACTCGAATCTGGCATTTCTCTCTCCTACCACCGCGTGCCTCTCTCTCTCCTCGTGCGCCCTTCCTCTCTCCTCCGCGCACGCCTCTGCCAGCCACCGCCGGCCGCTCCACTGCCGCCGCTCGACCACCGCACCACCTCACGTGGCCGTCGCCGGCCTCCTCTGCCTCACCCAGCCACCGTTGACACCGTTAAACGGCCGTCTCTCTCGCACGACTTTGCTGTCGTCGATTTCTCTTCCCTCGAACGACTTCTCTCATTTGCACCACGCCACCGCCGCCTCAGCCTACGCCGCACCACAGCTCACCGCTGCGACCACCGATGTCGCCGCTACCACCCCGAACAGCCGCCGTCGACTCTTTCGGCACCGATTTCCTCACCCATCGCCGCTGCTGTCTCAATCCACAACCACCGCAACAAACGCGGCCACACCCACAACCACCATCGACCGCCGTTCACCTGCCCCACCGCCACCACCGTCGCCGTCGCCCTCTTCCTCCTTCTCCCTTCTCCTCTTCCTCCTCCTTCCCCTGCGAACCCTAATCTCCTCTTCCTCCTCTTCCTCCTCTTTCCCCTTCTTCCTCTCTCTCCTCTTCTCCCTCTCTCTCCCCGACTCTTTTCTCCCCCTTTTTCTTTTTCTTTTTTTTAAACTTATTATTATTATTATTATTATTATATATTTCTTTTATTTTAAATTCTAATTCACATTCCGAACAATAGCAAACTCTAAAATCTCGATCACACCTCAAAATTTCAGAATATTTCAATTTACTTTCACCATATCTAAAATATCCAAAATCAGAATTAATATTAAAATAATCAATCGGGATCCAAAATATTACACTCTCCCCTCCTTATAAAAATTTCGTCCACGAAATTTACGCATATCAATCCTTGAACAGATAAGGATAATTCCTTCAAACTTTACCTCGATCAAAAGAATACTCCAAAAATCTGATCATCAGCACCTGATCTTTCTATCCCAATATCAGAATCAAAATCTCCACATAAAATAGCTTCTCGAAATCAGCAACGATTCACACTCGATCACATGTCGATAATCAACCCATATTTCTCTCAACATGCATATATAAAACACATCATCACGATCTACCGAACTCGGGACAACGCCAATTTCTTGGCAGCCTCTCCAATTCATTGCAAAACCTCAAAAGTCCTATCGAACATCAACCTCATTCCATCATTTGTCCCCAAACTAGAAATTATTTTCTTCAAGATGCTTTCAGAAACATCTAAGCACTCTTCTTCAACATCCAATCGGGTTACAAATCTGATCTCTTGCTTCAATCCTGAAATCAAATCTTGTGACCGATAACCGTGAATCCACATGCTTCCATTGCGTAACTCTGATCAATCATCTACTTCCAATCGCAAGAATATATCTTCCAATCGCAATCAAGGGCTTCAAAATTAGAATACTGTGCAATTTTCTCATCTCGATAATCTGTTGACGACCAAACTAAAAAATGACTTTCCGATCAGCAAGTAAAAATCCGACTTCATTAGCTTATCCATCATCATCTAAGAAGCCACCAAATTCCTCGCTGTCCAATGCAAACCAAAACAAAATCTCGAAGGCTTCTTCTTTTTGGTTTCTTCCTTCAAGCACGAGACGCATGATCAACTCGCCACTCCGCTGATAGAGCATCTTTGAGGTTCCTTATAGACTTAGACCACTGTAACTCCACTACAGCTGCTGACAACCTTGACTGCTCCTAGAGCTTTCATCCATCCACAGAGACTCAGCTTGATCACATCCACCTTCATGACAGCTCGAACAAACAGAACTTCACATCTGATCCTCACAAAAGCATCTTCTGCAGATAGGAACTTGCTTCGGAGCCCAATCCTGACAGGAATTATTCACCGATAACTCCACAGTTTCTCCGCTCAAAATGAAGACAGAAGAGATTGCCACGCAAACTACTAATACAACTCTGATCCTGAATGGCAAACTCATAGGCTGATCATGGATCCACCTACCTACCACTTCATCGGCAAAAATCTCCTTCTACCCCGTGAGATTTCATACCGATTTAATCGAAGTCGCTACTTCTCCAAAATCGCAGGACTCAACAAAACCTCCATATAATCACTGTCCTCAAACCGACATTCAAATCAGATTCTCTATCTAAGGATCCAAATCAAATCTTACAACCAAAGGCAACGGACCCACATGCTTCTACTACACTATTCGGATTGATCACTTGACTGGGAATTAACGCTATAATAAATTTTGACTAGGAGTTCAATTTCTCATATGGGCTCTACCTTGAAATTCGGCACGACATCTGATCACAATCGAAACCTCGAAACTGAAATATCCTACATCATCATTATCTCATTAGCATTCCAATGAGCCAACTTTCTATCCAAATAAATCACTCAAATTGGCAATAAATGGGCCAACCTCAACAGTCAATCCGTAATTACCCAACTGCGTACATATTTCTAACCTTCCTTGGCAATCTCAAAGCAAAATTCATGGAAGCTACTCATGCTCCGCTTTCTCTTATGAACATATGGCACATCAAATCTGAAGGTTTTTGACCCAAAACATCACCAGTAATATTCTCCTTTTTTGAAATGATTTTCTCAAACCTTTATAATCAAATTAAATAATAATTATCTTCATACAAAAAGTATTTCTAAATCCTCAAAGCAATTATCTCAACTGCTAACTCCAAGCCATAAGTGGAGTAATTTTGATCAAAAACATTCAACCGCCGTAACCTGTAGGCAATCACCCGAAAACAATGCATCATAACACAACCTCAAATCTTCCTCAAGAGCATCACAACCTACCACAGATTAACTTAATCTATCGGGGATCAACCAAGTCAACTTTGCAGACAATACATCCTTTATTTCTAGAAAGCTCCCCTTATACTCATCATTCCAACGAACACTGATAGCTACTAAGCCCAATGTCCCACGGATGCTACGATTCTCAAGGAATCCTCGACAAATCGCTTAATAGATTTAAGCAGACTCAAGAAATCACGCACCTTCGCAACAAACGATGACATTTTTCAACCGGTTACCGGTTTAATCTTCTGCAATTTTACAAACATGCCATCAAAGAAATAACATGCCTAAACAATACTACTTCCAACCAAACTCACATAACCTTAATTGGGCAAACCACAACTACCCTTTACAACTATGACAATCCTCAAACGGACCCCATGCCCCATAAATTCTCTCGAACAAATAAAAATATTATTAATAAATCCATCACAAATAGACTCAAATACGGCCAAAAGATCCAATTTAAAAGATTCATAAAATATGCCAACACAATCACTAACCCAAAAATATCACTGAAGCTCACAACGGCCGCACCTTTATCTTGAAGACAACATCGGGTAAAATCTCCCGATATCCTTAATTGACAATAATTCAAGCACAGATCGATTTAGAAAATATCGAGTACCAATCATTGATCAAACAAATCACCTACCAATTAAATTTCAATAATTTATAGATAACCTCATAGATTTATCATGTTTATCCCAAAAAGCATTAACACCCCAGAGTTAGGTACTCGATCAATGCCTCATTGACTTTATACAAGGTCCTCGAAATTAATGTCACTTCTGACACAATCACAACAACAACCTCAACTACCGGCTAAAAGACAATTCAGGCTAATCTTCTCATCTAAGAAATAGCCTCGAATTATCATACAACTAGAAAACCTTATTATGACCACATAACGACTCCCAGATGTAGCCACATATGCCAAATAAACTCGGCACATATTTTCATCAATTAACATGCAGGCACAATGAAATCGATTTCATCACCTCTCGATCTGCTCTTCCTCATATTCAAAATTCACAGCCCAAAGTGTAAATCAGAATATTCTTACCGAAATTATTTACACTAATGTGGTGACTTGCCAACCAATCACCTCCAATATTGCATTCAAGTCTGATTCATCAGATAAAATTAGATCAACCAATCATTGATATTTATAAACTCAGATCGGATATCGGAGTCTATAAACTTAACATATCAAAGGTTTACCCATCAGGGATAAACTTTATCAAAGCTCACTCCAGAAATTGAGAAAATATATAACATTTATATACAATCTCAAAGGCCACAGACTCAATTCCGTGCCTTCACCAACAAAAATTCAACTTCCTTACTATCCCGAATGCCAAACAGAGAATGACTCCCAAAATTGCATCCACAAAATATTTCAAGAAATGGAATAGGCACTGAGAAGCCCACGACTAGCTTACTTCACTCTCCAACCCATGGACAAAAGATCGAGTTTCATCTAAACTATCAAAAATTCTCAAACACGTCATCCACTTTCTGAAGCTCAATTTAACCCTTAATTGGATCAAATATTCCAAAAAAGTTTCAAATCGGCTCACATTTAATCATTCGATGGACTTTCCATCTTGCCTACAACAAACCATCCTTCACAAAGCAACCAAACTCTCATTTGGCTGCTGAATCGAATTACAAATAACGTCGCTTGCACGACTCAACACAGCCAATTAATCGACTTTCCAAGTCAAATTCAAACATTTACGATCCAAACTTCCATTCTTTACCAAATGCTACACTTATCACGCCAGATATTCAATCAATTTCTTATCCGAGATGACTCAAAATACCTCACATTATGACCTTTTCTCTGATACCACCACCGTCACGACCCGAGATCATAATATACGCATGTCAAAAATAAAATCAATAATAATATTTTCAACAATCATAATAACCCAACCTGGGTGTGATAATCACACACATGCAGGACCCAATATAAATAAAACCCGCACAAGATCTCATCGGATAAAAATCTAGACAAACGTAATATACGACCTGCTAACCATGATCGCAAGGGAGGTATCCAAATTTATAACAACTCATCTACATAATGTAATAACTCTAATATTTCGCATACAATGATCAAGGCCATCATCCGGCCATAAATAATAATCTTAACATATCCTCGAGATCAGAAATATACCAAATATAACATCTCCACTCGCCAAAAGGAGTATCCGAACCCGATCACGTCCGAGCTCCTGCAAGCGTATCCATGCCACTGGTCTGAAGGGATAAAATATAAAAACGTGAGCCTAGAGCTCAGCAAGCATCATCGTATAAAAACAGTACTCATAAATC
>JAOVVI020002555.1:0-20859 GCA_028571085.2 Nepenthes alata | reverse complement strand
GGCTAAAAGCGTCATTCCGATAAATTCTCACCTTATTTCTCATACAATTCTACAAACCAAACATTAAAATATAAATTTTTAACTAATTTTATTCTAACAATCAAACATATGAATAATAATTTTCAACTCTAGTCTCATCCAATTCTATTCCCTAAAAATAACTATTTTATTTTTATATTATTTCATTTCAACAACCAAACGTATCATAAGTACTTAAAATAAAACCAGTTAATTCTCAAGTTGAGATAGAATGGTCATAATTTGGATAGGTCCATGAAACCCCAACAATCTATATACCCATCATTGGATCCTTTCTGATCCAACAGTTCAAATATACTTCAATTATACAAAATATAAAATATTATTTTTTTATAATTTCTTCAATACTAAAATATTAAAATCCTCACATTATACAAAATCAAATAAAAAGAGACTATAATCAAACATGTTTATTTAAATAAATCTAAACCCTTTAATCTTAATCAAGTGTGTTGTGTTAGTTGTTCCACTTTCTTCCCCAACTATAAGCCCCTTAAAATAAAACTGATTTGGTAGAAAATTATTTATTAATAAATTGAACTTAATCTTATCAATATAAAGTAAAATTACATCAAATTAAAAAAAAAAAAAAAGGATAAATTACATCATCTCAAAAAAAAAAAAGAGGAAATATTATCGACAATTTTACCCACTAAAAACATGCAATTAGAATATCAATCTCACTAGTATCTTACCAGCCATGGCAGAGAACTCTTTTCTGGAAACTTGATTTAAACTTCAGCAAAACTAAATTGTTGAATTAAACAGCATATACAGCAACCAGAATCTGGGTTCAACTCCACGTTCTCCTAAGAACATCTGAATCAACAAATTCTTCAGTGACAAAGCCCCAGTTCTTCTGATGATTGATTGATAACAGGAAAGCTCTTTCAGTGAGAATGAAAACAGGGAAGAAGATACCCATTTGAGGCACAGAGCTGCAACCAAGAGTCCCAACAGTAGGAAGAAAACTTCACACTCAGAGGAAGGCAAAGCTGGCACTTGCTTTAATGGCGGTATTAATGTAGCCCTGATTTTAACTTACTCGTTCCTTCTTTCTATGTATCTGAATATCTCGGACAAAAACCCTAAACAAATGAGCAACCTTTAGATACACGGTTGAACAACTTCATCTTGTTTAACAAAATTGGCCCAAGTGCAGGCTGCCATGAGAGTCAAAAGGATTCAAACAATCCAAATGATTTAACATTGAAAGATGTCACAAGATCACTCACAAAATAACCATTTTTCCCATCAAAATATCGTGAAAATCCTATTCATCAAATTAGTTGTAGTACACAGCCTTGTTGTTGATACAAAGATCCTTGGCTAGGAACAGACATGCCCTACTCTCAAACACTAATAACTTAAAAGAAAGTTGCCAAACACTTTCTGTCAGTGCATCAAATGAAGAATGTGCCTGTCCCTAGTTTGAATACACCAAGGCCAAGAGACCCCCATTCGACGCCATCCTTCATGAAATTATGGGCGTCAGCAACTCGGGAACCGAGAAGAGAAAGGAAAAACGGAGTTAGTCTCAGTGAGATCCTGCCACAAAGTTAACGGAATTTGGGAGACTTCATGCTTTCGAGCAGCCTAACCTTGTCGTGCAACTCTTGGATAGTATTCGATGCACCCTGCCACCACAAGGGAAGACAAAAGAAGGCATTTACAGCATTTTTGGCTCGACAAGGACTTTTATATCTGTATATATTCTTCAAGAACTACTCCCGGTTCTCAACTCAAATAAATATACAAGAGACTCATTAGTTTTCAGTTTCAACTGTTTTCTGATAAGCTTTCAGAGAAACTCAACTATTAAAGCCAAACAAAATTGCCTACTTGATCCTCCAGCTTGGAGGTTTTGCAAAAGCTTTAACTTATCTGCAAATAAGGTTTTACCGAAATTACTGAAATTTAGTTTTTTTTTTTAAAAAAAAAGATTATTTCTCCTTTGGCTAATTTCCAAGTCCATTATTCAGCAAATTCCAAATCAAAGCTTCAGCTACAAAGCTTTCAGCTTGGTCAAGAAGCTAAAAGTTGTTTATAGAAACCCCTGTTTAACCCAACTGCATCTTCAGTATTCATGTTACGGGCTTTAATTTCAGACGATACAAATCATCCGACGGAGTTGCAAAGAAGTTCACGATCCACCCGAGCTCCGAGACAATTCCAGGATTTTGTGGTTTAGACAGAAATATGATACATACTACTATACACATTTATACACACACGTATAATTATACGCAGGCATACACATTACACAGTATACATTTCGTATCCACCGTTTAAGCAACGCCACGTGTCACTGGCGGTTTCGATTTCTGTTTAGCCTGCAGCTAGGAGTATAGGGACGCCACGCTTTGGCTGAAAGCATTATTATGAATTTACTCTTCTCTACTTTCTCTCTCGAAGCTTTCCCCCCTTCTCTTCCCTGTCTTCCTCTTCCCCTTTTCCCCTGAACCCTCAAATTTCCCTTTTGCCTGACTTCCCTCCTACTTGTCGTCTTTGCATGTGGTGTTTGAGTGCTTGTAGGACCCGGAGTACGGATCAGGAAGAAGGAACGCAACAATTCATCCCATTGATAACAGCTATTTATGACGCCAAGCAAATCAAAGTCCTCTAAAAGCTCTCTTTAGCTCTTTGAGAAGTAAAAAATCTGCTCATGGGAGTAACTTATATCTTTAGCTTTTGGACAGTACAGGTTATTCCAACCCAAACTGTGCTTTTTTGTGAACGTTAAATTTTACTATAGATTATGTCATGAAAATACCAACAGGAGATGTTTCCTATAAAATTGATAGAGCAATTTCCAAGTAGGTCTCACGCATCATTTGTCATAGTCAAGGAAAAATGGGCAACCCACCTAGCACGAAACTTGTCATGCCCGGCATGGCCTATGGACCTTGTCTGTGGTGAGCTAGGGCTGAGTGAAATTGAGCTTAGACATAGCCTGGCTCATCTTGGGCCATGCCAGACTGAGGTAGAATGGAAGACTATGGGAGCAGCGCAGCACCCAAGCCATGCCTGCCCAAAAATACAGCCCAATAGCTCCCTTTGGTGAGCCACCACAGAGAGCCACTTGGCACCAATTACTACACTTTTTCCCTTCCCAATGGCTAGGGCAGTTGGGGAATGTCAAATTTTCTAAATTCCCCACACCGTGACTACTACCTCAACTGTACAAGTGCTAGTGCTCTCTCGGTTTTTTGGACTGCTCTACTATACTGAATTCTCAAGTGCTCTTGCTACTACTAGGTAATAGTAAAGCTACAATTTTGTAGCTTAACTATACATTGTAAACAAAGAAAATAGATTTTTTTTTTAACTTTCTTCCTAATTAGCAAACAAACTTTTCCCAATTTATCTAAAACCAAAGGCCTCCAAACCCAATTTGGTAGATCATTTGGCCAGAAAGCATCCAACTCTCACGAGGTGCAAAGACATAGTAGTAGTCAAATTAATGTTATTACTACTGCAGCCGCAACTACAGGGGATCCAAGAAGATAGAGTACCCAAATCCTTTATATTTCAAAATAAAAGGTTGGGGCAGGAAACTGTCTGCAAAAAATGATAACCTGATCATTGGCATATTATGGGCAAAGCTACCATTCACTTTTGGAGGAAGCTGTAAATTAAAAAAAAATGTAGAAATGAATCTGGCCATTTTTTGAGCAACTCATAATACTATGAAGGAAGTTTGTTTTGAAAATATTAAAGTATATAAAAATGCACTAATTGTTTACCATCAATCTTTGACTAATGATATACCAGGTTCTGCTAATAATTTGAGTCATATGTGTTTAACTACTCAATATCGTAGATGATGATTGTAAATTATATAAATGAATCATAGATTTCCAATCACTTAAAGTTTTCACAGACCAGAATAATTACCGATAATTATATACTAAAAAAATATTATTCCATACATCATTTTAGCCCATATTTCTGAGCATAGGCACAGCATAGCTTTTACAGCGCCTCATCTCAGCATGGCTAGAGCACATTCGTCCCCAAAGAATTGGGCCGTGCCAAAAGCAAGATGAAGCTGGAAAGGTAAAAGCAAATGAGGGATGAGTATAAACCTCTAATTTCTTTCTCAAATATTCCTCTTCAATGTCTCGTCTGTCTCTTTCCTGTGAGAATATGTCTATTAGACTTTCCTGCTCCTTCTTCAATTCTTTGATCTTACATTCTGCGGCCTCAAGCTGAAATCAAAGCATGTGGGAAAAACTTAATCACTTTACCATGCTTTCACAATGAAAAAAATTATAATTGCAACTCCAATTGGCAATATTTAATTAGTTAAATGTATCTTTGTAACATTCATGGTGAAGATGATTTCCTTAACAGCTACAGGCAAGATGATATGGCAACTCCAACAAAGAACATGAAGACTAAAACAGAGGATTAATGCCACCACAGCAAAGTGAAGCCGAAAAGCATCCAATGAGCAAGAAACAAATGCATGTTCAATTGGCAAGCAACAATTCCTGCAAAGCAACCAACTGCCCAGTGCTTTATGAACATTAAATACAGGAATGGGCATTGTATTTATTTATTAACAGATTACTAAATCTGTAATTATTGGACAACTACAGTAATATGTTTATTGTCTAGTTTTGAATATAGAAAACATAGTTTCACATTGAGGCAGTTATAACACCTAGAAAACAAGGCAAAGAAAGCATGTCTAAGAAAGTTTTGCTAGTTGCAATATAGACAGAACAGAACAACAATAAGAAATAATAACCTCATATGAGGGTTTGGATGTTTGCCAAGGGAGAGGCATACATGGAGATCATAAAACTACATGAATTGATGGCTAATCAACTCCAGGAAGGCATATGAGAAGGAGGATAATGGAATTTGCATATAATGGAACAGTGTTGTTCATGTCTAATGGGTATCCTAGTACTTACCCTTGTTTCTAGTGACTTGCACTTATCTTTTTCATACTGCAAGTCACGCAGCAAATCATCTAAAATTTTTTCCTCTCCCCTGTTCAATTTAACAGCAGCAAAAACGAAAACTTCCAGTTAGTGTAATGTAATCAAGAAGCATGGAGTAAACAAAGCAGGAATTTACAGCTGTCACCTTCCTTTCAACAGACAATTCTCCTCTTTTAGTTGGTATAACGGTTGTTGATCAGAGAGTAAAAGAGGTAGTTCATCTCCATTTAAACCACTCTGCCAATGAAAGAAGCACCCATGAAAGTCATGTACGTCATAAAAAAAATTCACTTAACATTAAATCAGCTACTATTCAATGGAACGTCGTTTCCCAGGCACCATAATAGTCAAGTGTGCTCTATGTATGAACGTGTCAGATAAAGCAAGGGAGAGGATGAGAAAGGGCAGTGAAAGGTAATAAATCATAGACAGTTCCACACCATAAGATCCCTTACAGAACTAATGAAGGATGATTTATGTCTACTATAGACAATGAATTATGAACCTGCATTTCCAACTAGGCAGTCAAGAACGTGTGAACTAGATCAACCTAGCATCCTAGCAAGCATATAATGATTTATTCTTCATGGCCATTGCTGATTATGAAAGTGAACCCTCCCACTGCTGAAACAACTCACAAAACAAAAATGACAAAAAGCCCTTCCCACACTGAAGCTTTCTACCCCTTGTCGGGAAACAGGATACACAATGAGAACTTGTAGCCCAAATTGCCTTGGAAATTAGTCCTGCTATGCTACAAAATGGGAATAATTCACAATTGTCAAATACCTACATGATCAGCATGTGTCGCACAAAATGGAAGAGGATTTGAAGATGCTTTTAACTTCTGGAGGGTGTTTCTTAAACTAGGCAAAAATGGTGGAAAAGGGTACATAAAAAATACCACACATATTGGGACTCCAAGTTTTGTTGTTGATGCTATTATGGTTAGCATGGAATACATTCTAAAACCAGAAACTAATACTAGAAGACAGAAATGGTCAGAGGAATGTGAACGGACAATATTATCAAACCTGTTGGTAATATAGTTGGGCATGGAATGCAATCTAAAACGTGCAACTAATACTAGCAAACAGAGAAACGGACAGAACAAAGTAAATGAACAGCATTAGCCAATTAGAGAACAAATTCAACAAACAAATCAGTATTTTCAATATAATATTTGGGGGACACTTCAGATCTCATCTCTTTGAAAATCATCAAGATGCTCAATCTTTTTGGAAGAGTTGCCGAGGTCAGACTTCTTCAAGAAAACTTCTTCAGAATTATATAATTCAGAAATATGCTCCCTTTATATATACCAAAAGCATCTGCAAACAATCAATAAACCTAAAGGACCTATCCGTTCATAACTTACACAACTCACAGCATTGACTCCTCTTATTAGGCTTTCAATTAAATGGGATTTTCCTGATTTAGTTAGCACATACGTTCTTAGGAGGCGCAAAGGAGATGCTATTGTCCGGTTCCTGCTCATCAGTAGTCCTAGAAAGTCATTTATTTTTAGATGAAATGAGAATCAAACTTCGTGTTAAAGAAAGGATTTTATACAAAACATACTCCAAGAGGAGTGCAACTATCAGGTCATACAAGAGCATCAGGAAGTACTACCAACATTTCGTAAATGTTCCCAGAAATGACTCCCACCCTCCGACATTCCATTCCTCAGCCATGAAGCTCTCTTTGACAAGAGATTCCAAGGTAAAATTTAGATACCAGTCAGGATCGAAGAATATAGTGAGTCAGACATGTTTTCAACAACTGAAAATACCTCAGACAATGAGCTTGGGCTGACACCACTAGATCTTCCAGCTGATGCAAAATCCTGCTGTGGCTCACTACTGCCCGAAAAGGATGGATGAGTAATTTGAGCCCCGTCTTTTCCAGAAATCTTTAATCTCTGAAGGCTTTTTCCATTCAATCTTCTCGCAGCAATGTCAACTTGCATGCTAAAATCACCAGTATCAATGGCAGAAGGTGATGTTGGTTCTTCAGAACTTGTTCTCTGTCGAGATTTAGAGGAATCTCCAGTTCTGTGGTCACCCTTATTACACAATTGATCTCGCCCAGATTTTTGACTTCCTAAACCCTTTCTTTGTGAATTAAATTTGTCAGAAGTCATGGTGGTAAGCTTCCTTTTAGCTCGAGATGATGCACAAGGAATATACTCAGGTGAAGTTTCTGCACAGTTGGTGCACATTCAGAAGATGTGAAAAATAATCAGGCTATCAGGTAAAATTAATTGCAATATTTGATTCACTTGACCTATGCTGTCATTTTTCTAATGAAAGTCAGATACCTCTGGCATTGGCTATTTCTTTTCTGTTACGCCTCGGTGCATATCCAATCAAATGACAGTTGGAGCTCCTAAACAAAGAATATGCCTAATATCATAATCCCAGTGGAGCAGAACAACCAAATAGGAACACTTACAAAATGGATTACTTGGAAAACACACCAATACGTCTTCTGCAGTTGTACTAGTTTAGCTTCAAGGCGGGCAAGAACTGTTGTACGCTCAAAACCTTGTTTATCGTGAGCTGGTTCAACAAAATTTGCTTCTAATACACCTGCAGAACAAATGAAGGCTCATCTACTAGAAAAGTGTGAACTAATTCATAAGCCACAAAAAGTTCAACACAAGCACAACCAATGACACCGCGACCATCACTTCCAGCAGCATTCCAGACCCTCCAAAATGGCTAACAAGGAAACAAACAAAAAACTTCTTTAGTACTTATGTCAGATTTTCATTACCTTTACTAAAGCTCTGACAAGTGAAAAACAACCATCATATGGAGAAGGGCTCATAATATGTTGTTAGAAATATTGGATCACAATCATCTACTGGAAAAGTTATAGGGAATTGTCAACAAGAAAAACACTTAAATGATTTCAGGCGTGCAACTTACCTTAATCAATCTATTTTTATGATATACATTGAATCCCTGAACATCAATATGAGATTTGGCATCCTTCACAAACCCAATAGTTACAACAGCCACCATCTGACGACAACAGTAGCATGAAATATGAATAATACTGGATAATTAGAATTAACAGAGCAGAAAATGTTACACGACAAGAAACTGTGACTATTACATTTGGATCTCTGTCTTGGACCCCTTCAGCCCCGGCCTGTGGGCGGTATGTGATCTTTGTACTCAGCATCATGTCATTCACAACATTGTGGTGCTCAACATCTTTTCCCCGAAGTATGATGCGAAAGTTGGGTGAAAGTCGGAGATAGAGAATAGATACATAACTCTGAAGATGGAAATGCAGCAACTTAGTTGGAAAGATTTTTCTCTGCCTCAACTTAATGAAATACAAATTCCAAATCATATCTTCATAAAAAAACAAAAGACGTTCAAATGAATTATCCACAAGTTAGCACTAATCTTCTATGCATTCAAAATTAAGTTACATTCAGTGAGGAATCAGAAGAAACCATCAGGCAATAACCTTGCACTGAGCTTAGTAGGGGATCAACAAATAACAGAACTGAATGTATGATGAATCTTTATAGCCAACCCACGTAAGGGTGAAAGTCTTATTTGGTTTGCTTTGGTTTGTTATGATTCAAAACTCACACCAAACAAAAATGAAGACCATGGCAGCTAACAACAATCCTCTCACTAAAAACTTTCGGTTAAAGAAAAATAATTTGTGTAGATGAAGCTATTAAGAATTGCTTGCAACAGATGCTTCCTCACAAAAGGCATCAAACAGGTGGAAACTCAAAGAATACTCGAGGATACACATATGTAATGGGTCCGGCAACAAACAGTAAGCAACGGACCCAAGAGGTCAGAAAATTACAAATTGTCAGAAGCCCGTCATGCCGAGAAACTTAGCGGTCACATGGCCAAGTCAAGCTGTTTAGCTGCCGAGTGCCTAAGTGGCCAAGCTGCTCAGTTGCCAAGTGGCCAAGTGATTCGATTGCTGAGCCAACAAGGCATAGGGCCACCAAGCCTCAAAGATATTGAGTTGCCAAGATGTCAAACCATCTTGTCAGAACAGCAGCAGTAAGCTGTCGAGGCAAGCCACTCTCGTAACAATGTCTTGTAGGCCGACTGTCTAGAGGTCATTCCATTAGAGCAATGCTCTGTCGGTTTGGACCAAAACAACGAAACAACCACACCATTGACCAAAGTCAGAATGATCGACACCAGTTAATGTGCCATGTCATTCACGATCAAAATGAACTGTTTGAGGAGTTATACACATGGTAAGCTGTGCAAAAAGCACACTAAGCCCACAATCTCCTTGACAACCATTTACATCCCGAAGTTAAGGAAACGTGGCATTGTACACACACTCATCAAGAGATTATAGAGTGGGTTAATGCACAATAAAATCCTCAGTTACTTAGAGTAATTAAGGGAGAGTGGTTAGATATTGGCATGACGTTACTAAACCACCCCAGCATAAGGCTCAAGTTTTCAATAAGTATAAAGTCCCTTAACACAACAAAATCATTTGGTACTTCAATAGCTTAAGCATCTAAAGAATCCTTAGCTTCCCAAAATATTCGATCTTGCCTGAAGGAATCCAAAAACACTTGTTCAAACACAAGTCATATAGCTATAAGCCTGCAAAAAAGGTCAAGAGCATGATTCCAGATGACCCCTTTTTTCCCACAAAGACAACTACTCTTAAGGCAGGAGCTTGTCGTCCATATGCCTGCCTTCTTCTCTCATCATATCGTTTTCAAGATTGACTAACACAAAACTGACTTGAGTGTCGGCAATTAAAATGGGAGTTTTTTCCTAAATGTGTGACCCCTTGTTTTTAGTAGTGATGTGCAGGATCCAAGTCACAAGATCGCTATTTGGAACCTCTTGAGTCGAACCCGAATTCACAGTATGCATCATTGTGTCGTGTGAGGGTAAGTTAATCAACATGTTTCCCCAAGCAAGGTTCTGTCAGTATGGACCAAAACGACGAAATGATTGGAGCATTTAACTAGAGTTAAAGAGGTCTTCACCAGTTAATGTGCCACCTCATCCACAGTGAAAATGAAGCATTTGAAGAGTTGAGCCCATGGAAAGCTATTTAGAAAGGCCCACTAAGCTCATGATCTTCCTACTGACCGTTTGGGTCCCTAAGTCAAGGAAAGGTGGCATACGCACAAACTCATCAAGTGCAGTTACAAAGAGGGGTTAATGAAATCACTCAGTTACATAGACTACAAAATCGCTTAACACAAAAATAGACATCTAGTGCATGAACAACAAAACCATCTAAAGGATCCTTGGCTTCTCAAAGTACTCCCTCTGGCCTAAATAACTCCAAACACTTGTCCAAATACAAGTTTCATAGTGCTTAAGCCTGCATTAAAACGTTAGGAGTCTGTCCTCTAGATAGCATTTTCCTTACAAAGAAAATCACTTAAGAGGCAGAAGCTCTCCTCTAGGCACCTTCCCTCCTCTCTCATTATATTGCTTCATAGATTGTCTAATGCAAAACTGACTTAAACGTCAGAGGTTAAGCCGGCATGTTTTTCCCAACCCTAAGACCTCTTCTTTTAGGTGTAGTGCTTAGGATCTAAGTTACAAGAGCCTGATTCGGAACCTCTAGAGTCAAACCTAAATTCACAGTACACATTAATATGCAATTCACAAATTCAAATTGATTGCTAGTAGAAACATTTTCCTACCAAAATAAGACATACATTAAAATGCATCTTTAAAATTTGACAGAGAGATTACATCCTGAAAATCCCTTACAAGGTCATTCACCCGAAGCCTTTTACACCAGATAACATTACTTCTTATTCAAAACTCCCCTTCAGCCAAAAGAGATACAACAAACCACCCAACCAAAAAAGAGGAAAATACAAGAGGAAGAAAGGGTTCAGGATAGACACAGAGATTTCATTAATAGCACTACGAATTATAAACAAAAGATTTACATTATTACAAAAAAAAATCTCATTTAGCTTTGCTTCTTTCATGAGCTGACAAATTTATATTCTTCCCCCTTTTCTATCACCATGGATGCTACTAACATGCCAACAAGTTAGCATTTTACTTTCACTCATTTGAAGTGTTAAACGTTGCAGTGTAGCTTGCAAGCTAATATCTGGAATCAGGGATCTTCAATTGAATGCAAGGAAGCAATGAAAATTTCAGATTGCCACATGCCGGAGATAAATAGAACAACTTTGTTAACATAAATTAAAAGTGTAAGCATCAAAATGTCAGACTAAAAGAATATGACTCATTACCCTCACAGAGTGCCGGTAAGTCAAGAAGTGTCTCGAGTTAGGATACTCCTTTGCCATTTGTATATTCTTTTCATCTCTATTGACACCACTAATTTGGATGTCCTGACATAAACCACATCATATTAACTAAATTAATCTTTGATGGAAGTAGAAAAGAGAAGAACAAGCAATTATCCAAGGGTAAGACACATACATATCGATCAGAGTCAAAATCAAGCTCCAATTGTCCTTGGTCATCCTCCCAAAGATTGTATATAATTATACGTGCACCATGATCTTTCATTAGATTAAACTGCAGCAATAAAAAGTAATATTGAAAGGCAAAAACAACATTGCATGAGCTATACCTCAAACAGTATTGAAGAATGAACCATCACCTGTTGAAGAAGATTGGCTTCACTGGAATATGGTGACCATTGTACAATCGTTTCAACATTTCTATTCCAGTCACCAGCAGAGAATCGCATCATCTTCTGCCATTCTATGCCTATCCTTTCATAGTCCAGCTTTTTGTTTCAATTAAAAAACAATGATCATCATGAAGCCATCAATTCCACAAAGTACAGACAGATGAAGCAAATACAAAAAATCCATTCCAAAACAGTGATGAACAACTTCTCAATCACCATAGAAATTGGTGTGGCCCATGTTCAAGTTGTGTTAAGCATGAAATAAGAACTCTGTAGTCTATGTTCTCTCGTTTAAGCTTCTTTTGGAAGCTTAAATGAAACCTTTAGTTCTCCCTTTCACATGTATCTGGAAGAAGTACACTCTAAAGGTACTACTAATTTAATTGAGTTCGGGAATCAAACTGCATCACTTGATGTATATAAAACTCTGCAAGGCCGCGATGATTTTTACTGATGGATTCAAAAGTGCTGAAAGAAGTTAAATTCTTAATGTTGATGGAAGAGGGAATACTCCCATTTAACACGCTATTACTGAATTCATTGTTTCTCAAGTGAGAAGTGAGAGTTTCTACTGTATCAGTTTTTTTATATAGAAAACATTTTGGAAGTCGTGATTTTAGCAGGGGTAAATAGTTGAGCTTGCTGTCAGTATTTATCCCAAAACATATGCTTCCCATTTTATAACATGCTTCCTGCATTGCACTATGGGATGAGTCAAATTTACAAAAAACTTACCCATACATTGCTGAGAGATTATCGTGGTTTGAAATGTGATATCCAGGTTACAATAGAGTAAATTTAACATTCGTAAAAGGCTCACCCTCACCCAGTTTTCCATCTGTCTTCGTAAGACTCACATGCTTGAGCTCTAACATTTCATCATTAACAGGTCTTCTAATGGATGCATGTTAAAATCCCAATGGCAACTGACCTGTTGTCCATTGCTTTTCATGAAGTTTTATATCACAGTTTTTTATGGGATTGATGCTATTTGTAACATCTATAGAGTTTTTGTTAAATTTATGTGTACTCGAGATTTACGTTTTCAATTGAAGAATAATGATAATTATAAAGCCAATTACACACAAAATCCACAAAAACCAAACAGGTGATACAGATAGCAGCAAATTCAATCCACAACCATCACAAAATAGATATTATGAAGATAGAACAAATAATCATCTAGCAAATAGACAGCTAGGAGGTCACCGTTGAAAACGATACTTACTGTTAGGATATAAGCCATTATTGGATCATCACCTAACAACCTAAGCTTTTAGGTATGTTGTCTTTTTTACACGGCATAGAACCTTGTTAAATGACTGGTCAAGAGTTCAATTCCATAAAACCCTATTTTATTATAATTATTACTCAATAGTCAGCACATGGTATGGTGTCAATCTGTTATTAATCGACGCAAGTACTATCAACAAGATCGATAACTTAGTGAAGCCAATACCAAGGAAGCCCAAAGCCTTTACTACCTTAAAAAATCTACATCAAAGAGGCAGCTCCACCCTCTCACATCTCATTTGAGAGCGAACTTCATAACAGGGTGTTAAATTTGTCTTCCTTCAATTCTCAATATCAATATCTTTCAGCACTTCTGCAACCCCTCAATAGAATGGTCACACAGAAAATTAAACAAGAAAAAGTATAGAAAATGAGCTATTAATTCATGCTGAGCAGTGCTTAAAACAACACCATATAATCAAAAAGACAAACACCAATTTCAAAGAAATTCATTTCCTTTTTCGGTTTGTCTTTTTCCCCATTGGATTTCTTTCTTGCTAATATTTAGGTTGAATGGTGGAATTACACAGGAAGTAGGGCATCAGAACTACAAGAAATGAAGTTCCCACATATGACATACTGTCAACCACAAAATACATTCAAACAAATTAAAGGTAAGAAAACTGACAGTGAGCATGCACATACATAGATACCTTAACCCTCCAACTCTGCCCCCACCCCAGGGAAGAAATAAAGAACCTCAGAAGTCAGAGAATCATCAAATAATATATTTATGCTCTGGGAAACTTAATGCTTACTGAAAACAAGGCACACTGGCAGTGATTATGGACGTACATAGTTCGTCTGCATGGAGGAGGGCTTACATCTATGAAGCACTGACTTCTCTCAGGATAGCATTTCAGTATTTAACACGTGCCAAACACCGACACTTGGAAAACGTGTTACATGTGTCCGAAAATCAATGTATTCAGACTCTGGATTATGAATACGACCAATGTTCAGCTCTAAGGAAAAAAATTCCACGACTTCCTTGCAAGTTATTGTAAATTTTTTGGATGATAAAACATAAAAGATGCAATTTTATTTATAATATAGGAAAAATAGTATTACGATCAAATATATTCTCATATCTATAAATAAACTAGGAGTTTTAATTAATGTATCCCAAATGTATCGTGCCCTTGTTTTTTTATAAAAAATATGTCGGTGTCTCGATGTCGTATATGTGTTCCTGTTAATGTCCATGCTTTTTAGCATCACATGTCACAGTATCTTTGAATAATAGGATCATGTCATGGAAAGCTTTTAGTTCAAGAATAACTGCAGAACATCCTTTTGATTATCAATCCATTATGCCTCCTTTCCCAATGTACAACACAAAAATTGTGAAATTATTTAATAACCCTTCTATGTTTGAAAGCACACATAAATCTTTAGGTGCACAAATGTGATAACAGATCCATATTCTCTGCCTCAAGTTCAAATACTAAAGATGCATTATGTCAGGTTTTTACTTTTTACACAACTTGATAAATCTATATTCCACATCTAACCAACAATATCTAATATTTTACCGTAATGCAGATAGTATCACCATTAATACAATCAACATGTGAGACAAATTCTCTCTATTGGTCACACCGAAGATTATTCTATTTTTTTTTTAAGACTTGTAGCCCATATATTTCAGATATATGCCCAATGTGAACAGTTATTTGTCAACTCATCAAAAATTTGATTTGATGAAATGCACATTAGTACCAATGAGCAATAACATATCAACGTCCAAGCAGCAAAGGAGATTGACTTTACAATGGGAACCACAATATCTTCCTTCCCTGTGCTCCTCAAAAATGTATAGGACAGCAACCCAATGCTCTGCGTGGGACTGAAATGCAATGATAAATGACAATAAAATTTCAGTAATGGAATTCAATGTACCCCCACATGATGGGTGTGTTAAATTTAGACAATACAAGAAAGGGCCAGCGGTAGTTATGCAGAAGGGTGATAACTGGAAATCCACACCCTCAGAAATAGTCCAAATAATTGGTTTATTTAAAATAATTTAGCATTTTAGATTAACATTCTAATTTCCTTCCATCATCACCAGCCAGATCAAGTCCAAACCTATTCAGAAATACCAAGTTCCGATCTAGTGCAGAATTAATAAACAGTTTTAGGAGGGCAACTTTTGGAATGCTTTTGCAAAATGGTGCAGCTGCTTTTTTATAAAACTGATTGACATTTTTTTGGCAATCCTTTTGGGAGGAGCTGCTCTAAGCCACATTATTCTGGGCCAAGAGATTTCCATAAACAGAAGCTTTCTGCCAAAGCTGCTCCAAAAATAAATTTGATTTGTCAAAGACATTATATTATTGTATTTTTGTGTTCTAGTTTGGGTCTCTTCGAAGGTTGGTCTCGATTGGTTGCTTTGCGTTTAGTCAGCTCTTATGGCAACTACCTAAAGTTGGATTCTTTCGTTTCTTTCCTTTTTTTTTGGCTGATTAGTTGGAATTTGGATCCTGATTTTTCAGCATTTTTTATTCTTTTTTCAGAAATCTGTTAATGAGTAAATATAATAATTCATAATCATTAGGTAAAAACTCAATTTTCTCCCCTTTGGAATCTTGGCCAATCTGCTTCACAAGGATAATGATTTAACAAAAAAAAGAAAGAAAATGAGGGCCTAACGAGTTAACAGGCTGGTAAGATTATGTGTCTGAGGCTCAAATGGTGGGTAGCCCCTGCCATTAATTTTGAATCAAACCTCCCAAAGAGCCTGATGTATATAACCCAAAGTGCATCAAAATTTAGCAAGAGCACTTTCCTTGCCTAAGGATTGCTAAGAGAGGACTTTTAAGAATACAATACATACAAGATGAACATCACCTAAAAAGTTTACAATACCATTAATTTGAAATCAGAACTCCCAAAGAGGCTGTATATTACCCAAAGTGAATCAAATTTTAGCAAGAGCACTTTCTTCAACAAAGGATTGCTAAGAAAAGACTTTAATTATACAATGCAAACAAGACAAACATCATCACCTAAAAAGTCATCTTCCAAATTAGACAATTTAAGCTCAGAAAAAAATAGTATCATTTCCATCAAGACAAAAATCTAACTAAAAGTACCAGCTGAAGATAGAAAAATACCTTTTTCCATCTTTTCCACAAGAGCGTGAGAAGACAATAACATCTGCTCCAAGTCTCATAGTACTTGTTTTAAAACCATTTCCATCTTCAATCATCACACAGATGAAATTCATTGAACAATAGGAAAAGGATGCTTTGAAGTGAAAAAGTAGACACTGGCACAATATTAACAGTGGGGACCTTCTCACATTGTCCAATTGTGTTAGCAATTTTGCTCTTTGCAGAATAACCAAGGGACATACAGTGACGCATCTTATCAGGGTCCATTCCACCACCATTATCTGAACAATACCCAATAAAATCACTATCAAGAATACATGAAATAAAAATATTTTAAAGAACAAGCTCAAGCAATCCAAGTCACACTTTTTGACCTCTCAAAGTTGCCGAGTTTACTCACTCAAACCATGCAGGTAATTACTCAAACCATACAGGTAATTACGGGAATATTTTAAGTCCCCATTTATCCTTTCTACTGCAGGTAACAGATTTCAAAAGGGGAATATCCTGGGATTGATAGTTAGGAGAATATAAAACACCTTTGGCCAGTAAAACAAGATTAGGGGGAATGGCGATCCAATGGGAGATGAGTCTAGGAGTGTGCCCCTTGTGGAAGGTAGATGTAAAGTTAAAGTTGATGTTGTATTTTACAAAGTAAAAGGAACTATAATGTAGGAGTGACTATAAGAAACTGGGAAGGAGTTGTCACCCGTTGTAATATTTATTTAACCACCAATATAATGGATAGCAAGGATGGAAATAAGTAGAATCGAAAAGTGAATTTGAAAAAAGAAACAAATAATACACTTTACAAAAATGGAAGGTACTTAACCCATCTAACTGCATCATAAACCACACTACAGAACCATACATGAATTTTTACCACATAAGGCTCTTCCCATTCTTTCAAAGTCATTGGATCTCTTCCACTTGATTAGACCACGGAAGGAAATGTCAGGAAATATCAGTCCATATATATCAGTTTTGGGTACCTTGATAAAGAAATTTTCCAATACCACATCTAAATCATGATATCTTGCCGTATCGATCAATATACCCGATATGTTGCCCATAGATCAACCAATATTTTTCCCATTCATCGGCAAATAGAAGAAAAATTTTTGAATCTGATATGTTAATTACCAATAAATATTGTCCGGTATGTACAATATTAATATGACCGCAATAGATTCCAATATTTTCATCTATCCATAGTTAATAGCATGAGTTAACATTTTAAAACTTGATTGACATAAGAGTGGGTATGGGTGAAGGGCATGGATGAAATATCAATATCGGTCATGGCTATATCAGCATTGGGCATAGTGGATAATATGTATCAGTATCAAAAATATAAAAAGGAAAAAAATAATTCTAAAACTCATAAGATGACAAGTAAATATCGACCAATATATCTAATAGATCAGCCAAATATTTAATGTATCGGCTGATAATTTAAATATCGTTGGCACAACTATATATCACAATTTTACCACCATATTGAAAAATATCGATATCAGGAGGCTTCGATATTAATATATATTGGCCAACTTTTCCATCCATGCTGAATGGTTAAAATAGGCAACCAAATTACAGGGTCTCCAAATTCAATCAATTGCCATCCTTATTTAGATCAGCATGCTTGCCACACACAAAATGCACTCTCTTTCCCATATAAGAGAGTGTGTGTGTGCTGAGGTGCTTCTACTTTATCACATGGAAAAAACAGACGGCGCACACATGTGCAATTGTACGCATATATATTTTCAATTCCAAAGCCTAATAGCACTTTCACTTAACCTACAATGAACGTCAATTCTCTTTTTCTTTTTCTTTTTCTTTTTTTAGTTTATTTGGTGGACATACAATCACTACTACTCACTATTAGCTATAACACAGAGCTTCCACTGGTCCATGATTCCACTTCAATTCTAATTCAATCATCAAAAATACCAATAAATCCTGCATCCCGATCTCCCACATAAGCATTCCACAATTCCATGCAATCTGATAATAGTTATCTTAGGCTCTGCATCTCATGTCTTACTTTTTAAGTGCTGAAATTATAAGAGGTACTGAAATGTTTAATAGGCAAATCCACACCTGCAAGCTGAAATTTCAAAACCAAACTAAACTAAGGTTTTTTCCTTAAATAGGGTAAGTAACATGGATTCTTTGCCTCTATTTAGCTCTATTGTAGGGCATGTGCTCTGCTAACTCTCAAAGTGCAAGTTAGAGTCTAATTGTTTCCTTCAAACTCCTATTCAGTCTTTCTTCACCTCATTTATAGTTAGTCTCTTTCCAACTCCCACACCTCCTAATAGGTACCTTAGGTGGTCTTCTTTTCATATGACCAAATGACATAAAACTCATCTCTCACATTTTTTCTTTTATAGGTGTAACCAACTTTCTCCCTTACACCATTATCAATTCTATGTCTTTTATATGACCACGCAACCACCATACATTCATCTCTGTTAATGCCTTTTTTACAAATTTGGTCTTTAACCAACCAGCACTATGCTCTACACAGAATGGTTAGCCTAATAGTCATCATATAGAACTTTCCTTCAAGTTCACACATTGTTGTTTAATCATAAGATACTTAAGCACTTCACTTCATCTGGCCAGCTTCAGTCTGACGGAGTATATTTGATATAATTCCTTTTGGTAAGATTTCAGTCTTCGCAGCTTCCCACTATCTATTTCTATATTATTACTAGACTTATTGTGCCTATGTTCTACTACTACTAAAACCTTTGGCTTTTAGAGACTCTCCCAACTTTCAACTTAGCATTAGTACCCTCTCTTATCTCATCCATCAATACTATCATGGTAAAAAGAGTGCACCAAGGTAATTCATTATATATCCGATTGAACAATTCAATCATACACAAGGAAAATAGATACAGGTTTAAAGTTGACAACCAATGTAAGCCATTAATAATCAGAAAAATCATAGTTCCATATCACTGCACTATTATATATATGTTTTTATAAATTGGATACACGCGATGAAAACCCTTTATCCCCAAATGTCTCCGAAAATGGACTTTTTGTCATAAATTATACAATCAAGTTTCGATCCCGTGCAAGATTAGCGGAAGCAGTGCAAAAATCAAATATTCAATACACGTAAAGAATATTTGTTTCTATACGATACGAGTGATACGAGTATAAAAATAAAGCAACAATAATAATAAAAAGACAAACTTTTTGGTGACAAAGGAAAAACTCGATATCCACGGTAATCGAGAAAAAAACCCTTCGGGCTTCAACGGCCAAGGAAGCAATATACTATGAAAATCAACTTACAAATTGGGTGGTAACGACGCGCTAGCCTAGCCGACTTACTCCCGTCTTGTGATCCCTACCAAGGAACTCCTTGGATTTGCCCGCAGCAACGGAACCGGACATTATCCGGTCTTCATGTCAATCTTCCCTCCTATGCCACTTGAATTTCCGAACACGATCGGGTCTCTTTCTTCAACGTACCAAACCCGTTGAAGCGGTGCTCGACATACCCCAAACCCTATTTACTTTCACTAATTTTTCCCAACCCGAGCATATAATCTAATTTTTTGGACCTATTTAAAAATTGTTTCAAATAATTTCTAACAGCCTCAAGTTTAGATTTTAGATTAGTAATTTGTTTAGTAAATGAGTTTTTCAAATTCTCAACTTCTTGAACTTTAGTATCTAACTCGGATTTTTGAACTAATTTTTCATTAACCAAATATATGACCCTACTGTTTAAGGTTCTATTTAATTTCTCTATTTTTAAGCATTCTCTAAACAGTTTATCATATACTTCTTGAATCACATCAAATTCAGCTTCTGGCTCATTCTCAAAGTCATCAAATTGATTAAAATTTTCTACTAAATTGCCACACATTGAAGTCATAAAGGCCATGTACTTGACAGGGCCGTCTTCAGAACATTTTTCAACCTCTTCTTCTTCGTCATCGTTTAAGATCACATTAACTTTAAAGGCTTGACCTTGTTGGTGTTTAAAGTTTGGGCATTCAGCTCAATAGTGGCCAAAACCTTACACGCATGGCATTGAACTCCTTGGGTATTTTTTGATTTGAAATCCTTGATTTCACGTCGGTCTTTCTTCTCAAATTTAAGTGATCGATTTAAATCCACATCTAATTTGTTTGATGAAGATTTATTTTTTTTCAAAAATTTTTTAAAATTCTTAACAAATAAGGAATAATCGTCATCACTACACGATTCTTCATCGGAGTCCAGGTTTCTCTCTTCCCTACTTGATTTTAGAGCAATTGATTTATTCTTTCTTGACTGTGATAGTGTGTGCTCATAAGTTTGAAGGAACCCTATAAGTTCTTCTATTTTCAATTTATCTAAATCTTTGCTTTCTTCAATAGCAGTAATTTTTGGTCTAAATCGTTTAGGCAAATATCATAGAACTTTTCTAGCAATTCTATTTTCAGGGATTCGTTCTCCTAAATTAAACGTGAAATTTACAATATCATTTAATTGCACATAGAATTCATCAAATGTCTCGTCATCTTTCATTCGTATTTCTTCGAATCTAGTGGTAAACATTTGTAATTTTAAATTTTTAACCAATTTAGTACCTTCATAAGTGATTTCAAGAATGTCTCACTCATCTTTAGAAGTTTCGCACATTGAAATACGTTTAAACTCATCGGGAGATACAGCCATAAAAATAGCATGTAACTCCTTGCTATTCCAGTTACAAGCATCAAGTTCTTCTTTTGACTACAAAGACAGAACTTTTGGCTCATCACCACTCTTGGGTA
>JAOVVI020002554.1:0-20860 GCA_028571085.2 Nepenthes alata | reverse complement strand
TTGAACATATTATAGATTTGCTGCGAGGGCCACTATCCATTATCCAAACTAGAAGTTACCAACTGTGTTTGGATTGTGGGCGAATGTAGTAGATGTACTGTAAGTTAACTTGATTCTGCTTTGCATGTAGAATATGGAACAGCCTGCCTCCAGCACTGTATATGGAATATAGCATAGTGCCCTGAGACCTTCTGGCTCTGTCTGTGTGCCCCTAACTAGTATATCATCTGAGTTTTAGTTGTAATAAATGTTACTGACTAGAATATAGAAGCTTTGTAAAATGTCGGATTATTATTCTCTATTATTGAAGCCTTATGCCAAAGTAAACATTTTTCCTGGAGAACAGATGTATGTGTGACCTATGGAAATCAGTCAGTCTTGAACAGGGAGAGCACTAATTGGAAGGAGGGAAGAGATATATGGTGGCAGGTTAGTTCTAGGCATGAATCCTACTGTTCCATGCTACACAAATTTGTTGTCTGATATTCTGTTTTCCTTTGTCCTTCCTTTTTCTTCATTGTTGGCATATATCATGGGAGTGGAATGCATTGTCTCCACGACCAGAGAAGCTCTAGTCCCTTATCTTGTCTGCCACAAGTAGTATGAATATGTTGCAAGCCAATTCCAATGGCATATATTTAATTTTTATTGCCTAGTGGATTGGCAATTAGTGGTTTCCTTCTCATTGTGATAGAGGTTTTGGTCATTTATTTCTTGGGAACTGATTTATGAAAATTGTCTATCAGGATGTTGTTCCAAAATATCCCACTACTTGTCATGTTGAGTGGGTTGATGCTGAAGATCCATTATTTCTGCTTTATACTAGTGGTAGCACTGGAAAACCGAAGGTATCAAGGTCTGCATTCTCTTGCAACTTTTTATAGATTCTGACATGATTTTTTTCTCAGGGTGTCCTTCATACAACTGGGGGGTATATGGTATACACTGCCACAACATTTAAGTATGCATTTGACTACAAGCCAACAGACATATACTGGTGATCTTGGAAAGCTGATGTGTCCTTGTTTTTGAATTTTTTGT
Organism: Nepenthes alata; assembly: GCA_028571085.2. Lineage (NCBI taxonomy): Eukaryota > Viridiplantae > Streptophyta > Magnoliopsida > Caryophyllales > Nepenthaceae > Nepenthes > Nepenthes alata. Next base: position 19,819 of record JAOVVI020002554.1, on the reverse strand, counting down.
ATGGGAGTTAGGCTGATGGTTGATTGATATGAGCATGGCCAACTTGTTCTTCCTTGATATTCTTAGGTGTACTGCTGACTGTGGTTGGATTACTGGACACAGTTATGTCACTTACGGACCTTTGCTGAATGGAGCAACTGTTGTCATTTTTGAAGGGGTAATTAACTCAAGATGGCATCTACTTAAATCTGCATATTGCTTTTGTATATACAATTACCTTAATGTCCAGAATTCTAACTTCTCGAAGGCACATTGATCTTGGTAATTGTATTTGTGGCTTGGTGCTATATGAAAATTTTGATTGCAAGCATGTGACTTTAATTTGGAAGAAGATGATACATGGTTTAGACTTTCATATAGCATTAAACAGTTGTTACTTCAAGCGTCCTTCACTATAAATAACAAAATAAACCGTTTCTGCAGTATTGCTGGCCTCCCCAGTGATATTTCTTGTCTAATGAAGCTCTATGACTCTTAATTTGACCTACATCACTTTTTACTTTCTCAAAATGCTGTTTTTATGTTTTACCATCTAACTTTATAATTTCTTATTGTATGTAACTTTGGGCATTGGAAAAAAAGTGTTGGATATGTTATTGCATGGAATGCAATTTGTTCAATGAAGTGGAGGCTCTTGTCCTGCATCTGAGATTCATTCACGGACTTTCAAGTTCAATCAAGGATTTACAGTTCTTTTTGTTTAGTGTTTTTCCCTTTTTTAACAGTGATCTTCATGGACCTAGAAGATTGCACAACATAGGTTCTTTTCTGCTAGCGACTTGCAACTTCAAGTCATACCTTTCTTGGTATTTGAAATTTTCACTAACATAAGTGTGCATTGAGAGAAAGAAAACGGTCTAGGAGTTCTGAGGTGGGTGGAATTTGTTAAAAAAAAAATAAAAAAAAATAAATAAATAATATATATATATCTGCCTTTACTTTCCAGTAATCTCATGATTTTCTCATCTCTAGAAGTCAACATGTAGTGAGAAATATGTTCCCAGCAATCAAATAAGAAAGTAGAATTAAATAAGATTGAGATTTATAGGAGTTGCATTTCACCCTTATGAGTGTAAACAAGTGCTTGTGCTTTAGGAGATGTGTCGTGTCCGTGACTGTCACAACAAACCTAGTAATCCCTCTTTCCTGGACTCTATTCCAAGTAACAATGTCAAAATAAAATTTGTATTGGTCATGATCTCTGCCAGTATTTCGTTATCCTATGCCTCATTCCATATTTCTGTCTCCACAAATTTCAACAATGTATATATAATCTTGATTTGAATATTAAGGCCATGCTTGGTTTTAGAAAAGTTTAATGCAAAAGAACATGAAAAGAAAAAAAACAGGAAAGGTAAGAAAAGGCAAAAAAAAAAAATCAATTTATTTCCTTTGTTTGGATACTCGTGGAAAATTACATGGAAAAGGAAATAACATCAACGGCAGCAACAATAGAACCTTATGTCCTACTAAGTAGGGTTGGTTATTCCACTCGATTTAATATAATATCCTTTTAGAACTCAGAAAGAAAATGATTTTTTTAAAAAATATATTTTCCTTTATCTGCCATATTTTGTTGTTGCATTGCTTCTGCTCACAAAAAATCACATCCCACAGTTGAAGTCACCAGCCACCACATGCTACTTTGCTCATCGGCAACCAATCTCCACAATCTGCTAACCCTAGCTGCCATCATCATCCCTCCTGAGAGATGCCCTTAGCCTAAGGCCTAGCATCCTCACTCATCTAATTGATTGATGGCATTGGGAAAAGAAGGAACAAGTTAGACCAATTTTAAGGCCTATTTGCCTCAAATCAAGAGTTAATTACCTCTTCTAATCCTAGGAATTATCAGGCAACTTGCTACAAACTTCAAACAAGAACAATCTCACAAATCCTTACTATTTCCTCAGGTCTCATTTGCAACTGCTGGAATACCAGTCTGTAGAGAACTATGTATTCAAGCAAGAAAACTTATATTGTTATCTTGGAAATAGCCAGTTGATAATGGATGACAGGGTTGAAACTAAAATTTGAAGTGGGGAGGGAGAGAGTGTGAGAGAGAGAGAGAGACCTCGCTTGTCTTTGAATTTACTGTGTGATAATATTCCTTTGGTTTTTCTCTTCGTAGAACATAGCTAGTTGATCGCCCAATAATTTTTTCTTTTCTCTTTCCAAACTCTACTTTGGTTTTTAAATGGAAAGTCAAAATCTATAAAAATAGATATTATATTTAAGTTTTCATTCATGTTGCTTTTCTTCATAATTTTCCATGTTATCCAAACACGGGAAAATATTTTGTTTTATTTTTTTATCTTTTCTAACTAATTTTATGGGATCTAAACAGACACTAAGAAAGGGCTGATTCTATCCTGAAAATTTGGGATTGTTTGCAAGATACTTTTCTCTTCTAAAAGGATTTTTGGTGTTATCTTTATGAGACATTCTTCTTATTTCACCTTTAATATAGAGTTTTCTTGTCTTGCTATTGTATTCGTGATGGATAATTTCTGTGCCTTGAAATCATCTTCAGCAAGACTCCACCTTGATCTGGTTGCAACTACCTTAAAAAATCCACGAAAGGCTTCTGTTTCTTATTTTGCTACATCTGGAAAATGATGAATATAGCATACATCTCACTGGTGTGGTTTTCTGTTCTACTATATTCTTGTTGTTTTTGTTTTTCTTTTGCCTTGGTAGTGCTATTCTCACTATTGCTTCTAAAGTTTATCTAGGTTAAACTACCCAATTTATGCTTATATATTTGCTCCATTTGCCTTGGGTGGATAGAAATGTTAGGTTTTAAGTTACTCTATTATGAGTCATGTACCCAATGAACGGATCATATGGAGGTTGTGATGCCCCATATTTTTGTTTATGAATTATAATGTTATTAAAATAATTTTAGGTCAATTTGAAAAATGATTGTATAATGAAAATTTGAAAACAATTAAAATCTGAGGAATCAGGTTCAGTGCCTGATGGGCATTTGATCCACGCATGAGCACGTTTTAATCAGATTGTCCACACCGGAGGTATGCTCGAGTGGTGCACGTGCGTGTTTGGGACAGAATATTCGTACCTGGTGCATGCTTAAGGGACGCTCATGCGGTAGGGATTTTGCCTCCTCACATGATCCACGTATAATGGGCACTTGTGCACCACTTTTTTATAAATAGGTCTTTTTGGCCAATATTTGGTCATTTTGAGCAGGTTCTTAAGAAGAGAGAGAAAGAGAAGAGGAGAAGAAAGAGAAGAAGAGAAAAAATGAAGGAGAAGGTGAAATTAAATAGAAATCAAGAGATCTTTGTGTAAAATTAAGTTAAGGCAAGTGCATTCAAGTCCTTCTTTCTCTTATTGCTATTTTTTTCTGATTGTTTTGAGGATTTATTGTTCCAAATTCTTATACATGTGATATTTTCTTAGTTAAAGATTTTATGCTTTACATGCATGTTATTCTACTCCCATTTTATGAAGTTTTATGAAATACATACTTTTAATTCATGTATATTGTGGTTGAAAGCTGATTTCCTACAATAAGGTTCTTACATGTTCTTAAATCCTATTTGCTACTCTTGCATGCATTTAATTGTTAATTGTATACCTTTACATGTCTTAATCATCATATAATTGTGCATGCATGTTTTATATTGAGAAAAATTGCAAGTTATGTTTAGTTTTTGAACTTTTAGGCACAAATGTTCCGTAGGTTTATAAAATTGTATAAGGTAGTCTTTGTATATTTCTAAATTATAATTTTAGTTTTTACATGATTTATGTTTAACTGGATGTACTTAAATTAACCATCAAAAGTTTCTACACATTTCTAAAGTATATTGTTATATTTTTCCGTATCTATATTTTAATGCGTGACATATATTTGAAGAAATAAGAAAGAAAAACTCTATATAAGTTGAAAGATAAGGATATTTTCTTTGATATAAGAAAAGTTAAAGAATATGTTTGCATTTGAGTAGAGTTTTCTATTTGGTTATGTATGGACCATTGTAGAAAATTGATAGAGATATATTACGATATACTCTAGTATATTATAGTAATAATCGAAGTTTAAACCTGTCATTTGCGGTTTAAAAATGTATTCGGTTACATGGTGTGTTGGAGGTTATGTTTACTCAGTATTCATTCGGCTTATGGTGAAGAGCTCTCGGAAGGTATTGTATTTGTAATTGGACACTATTATAGTGGATTTCTTCGGAATTTGTTTCATAATTTTTTCTTTGTTGAAAATGGTTTTATATATTAAATATTACTATTCAATTTGTGTGTACTTGGTTGTGCGATTTTGTTTCTTATACTTTCATGATGCTTAGTGGCTAATGATTGATGGGAGATTTAAAGGTTCGCTTCCATTACGTTGATTGTGTGCGTGTTTTTGTTCCTGAAAAATCCCAATGAGTGGTATTAGAGAGTAGATTTTTTCAGTTTGTGAAAATTATAATTTGATGGCGTCGACATCGAAGGGCTTGCCATTCAATATTGAACAATTTAATAGATAAAACAATTTCATTCTTTAGTAAGAAAGATTGAGGAATATTTCAACCCTAGAATGAACGGCTCAAGCACTAAGGAAGGAAGAGGATAAGTTAGAGATAATGAAGGATAATGAGTGGTAAGACATGAGGGACCTTACTAATTAAACAATCAAGTTATATCTTACAGAGAACATTCTTCAAGAAGTCATTGATTTGTTAGGTCCAGTTGAAGTTTGGGGGTTGATACAAGTCCAAGTCCTTGATGACAACATTACATATAAAGAAACAATTCTATAACCTCTAGTTGTTGAAAGAGGGAAGTTTTGATAAGTTATTGGACGAGTTCAATATGATTTTAACATTAATGTCCTCATTGATGAGAAGATCAAGGAGGAGGATAAGGTGTTGGTGTTGCTGGTTTCGTTGTCAGACTCATACAATCATATTGTCATGGTGCTACTACTTGGGGAGAAAACGGTCAACCTTGATAAGATTATCGCTTCTTTGTTTATGAATGAGCCTATGCAGAAAGGAAGTAATGATGTTTTGGGAGAGCCGAATGACATGGTTTTCACTAGCGGTTGTGGGTGCGGGAGATCATCGAAAAGAGGTGTAAGTCGGAGAGGGTCAATTGCCGGTCCAAGCTTAAGGATATCGAATACTTTCATTGTAGCAATAAGGGCCACATATAGCGAGATTAACTCAAGCGGAAGTAGGAGAAGGCTGGTGGTAGTGAGCGGTAAAAGAAAAGGAATTATGACGGTAATGATTAGGCAATTATTGTTACCTTTGGAGACCACTTAATCGTTGACGTGGGGAAGACATGGAACTTCACTAGCCATAAGATGAGTTGGGAGGTTGATAGTGTATCCACACTCCATGCAACGTCGAAGAGTTTTTATTCACCTCCTATGCCCTCAGGGATTACGGGTTATTAATGATAGGAAATGATGGTTCATCGAGGGTAATTGGCATCACGGACATTTGCTTGCGAACAAGTAATGGGATGAAGCTTGTGTTGAGTGGGGTGGGGTCCCACATAAAGTCGTAAAGGGAAGTTTGTTGGATTTTGGGTCATTCCCATATAAGTCCTATACCTAATGAATGAGTCATTTGGAAGTTTCCTCGGTTTTTGTGTGAGGATTCGTTAGAGCGAAGGATATGAGTGGCGCGGGAGATTAGCGCCTGATAGATAGATGAAAGGAAGCTCATGCATGGGTAATAGTATTGGACACGCTTGAGGGGCCCACATACGCTAATTCCAATGGGAGTGCAAGGGTAGTTTTTGCCTATGATGTTCAAACTCCAAATTTGGCATTTGAATTTGCATTCAAATGCTAGCCCTAGTTATTAAAATTCCACGTAATTTTTAGGTTAAAAAAAAGAGCATTTCAACACAAGGGTGCCACACGGAGAGAGAAAAAAGAAAGAAGATAAAGATTTTCAACATCTAGTTGAAATCTAATTTAAGTTCTATTTTTCATTAAGCTTAGATATGTTTCTTTAACTTTGATTATAAGACATATCTTCGGTTGGTTGCCCATTTTCTCGGTTTATTCTTTTCTTTTAGGTTGCAAGGTGTATTGGGGGGTTCTATTAAACCATTATTTACTCGGATTGTTGGAGTTTGTATTTGTAAAATTACATTATTATAGTAGATTTTTTCAGAATTTGTCCCGTGATTTTTTTTATAATTGAGGAGGGTTTTCTATATTAAATATTATTGTACAATTTATATGTATTTGATTGCGTGATTTTGTTTCTCGTACTTTTACAGTGTTTGGTGGCCAATGTTTGACGGGAATTCGAAGGTTCATTTCCACTGCTTATATTGTGTGCGTGTTTTTATTCCCAGGGAATCCCAACAAGAAGCTCTACAACTGTTAGTCAATGCAATGGAATCAGAAAGTGTGAGCTCTTGACAAGCAGGAAAGAAATGCAATCAATTGCAATAATAAAATGTTTAAGGATGTTATAATTACTGAAATTTAGACAGACAAAGAAAGAGCAAACAATTGTTTTTTATGTAATTTGACGCAAAATTGCAAATTGATTTCATTACATGCCTCAAGAATCCCAAAACAGCCTACACAACATGAATATGTTCTATAATCTCTTTACCCAGTTTATCTTCAGATGAACTTACAGTTCATTTGCAAAGTGTAGTAAGTACTACTGTCTTTATAGTCTTTAGAAGCTGCTGGATGAGTGCTTTACTTGAAAATTTGTGAAGTTCCTTTTGGTCCATAGCTTATGCTTGCTGCAAAAGCTGCATAATGGAGGTTTGGGCTCTAAAAGGATTTGGTGTTGCTTATATTTTACAAGAAATGTTTACTTATAAATCTGATCATATTAGAGCTCGCTAGGAAATACTTAGTGTTACGATCATTGGAGGAGCAATACCTAACCCAAGGATGCTTCAAAATCTTTTTGATTGCTCATTCTAGAACTACGATATTTGGCTATGGAATTGAATCATTTCCTTGTATCCGAGAAGAACTTCCAGATTTATAGGATGGAAGCTTAATCAGAATGAATTCAAATTTTTCTTCTATGATCAATCAGTATAAACATCAACAACTCCGAATTAGATCGGTTTCTTCCCAACAAATAAGTGCTTGGGCCACTAAAATCCTATCTAGTGGAGAGATAGTTGGAGAGGTGACAAAACCCTATTCTTTTCATTACAAATCCAATAAACCGGAAAAAGATGGGTTATTTTGTGAAAAAATTTTTGGACCTATAAAAAGTGAAATTTGTGCTTGCGGAAAGGCCTTAATTGATCAGCTCTTCCTCTCTTAGCTTGTCTGTTGCAACTCCTGTCTGCCAATCCAACTGACGTCTGAAAACCCAGCAAAATCAGTACCTCTTAACACAAAACAGAAAAGAAAGAGCATTGGAAGAAACAAGTATTGTTGACTTTGGTTGTCAGCATTGCAAAAAAAAAAAAAAATGTTCTGTTGTAGTACTTTCTGCTCTGCTAGCTTTTCTTGAGCCATAAGCTTCTTGTGAGCTGCAACCCAAGTAATGAAAGAGCGTTTTCGGACATAGGATTAACACCAGACAATTCTTGCCTATCTAGCTTTGATTTTGCTTTTAGAAGTGTGTCGCTGCTTTAATGCAAGTTTTCCTCCAAAGTACCCTCTTGGCAAATGCTGCATTATACTTGGCTTATTCCCCAATTTTTGAAGCAGTTTGCCCCTTGCGAACCTTTTTTTCCATTCCTGGAGTCTTGTTGATGGTGCAGCAATTGCCATATAGACTGCTTCTTTAGATAAATTTCATGTATCCTCTTAGATCATAAGGTCTCTGCATTATTCAGTAGGCTTCATATTTGTTTTAGGTTGTCCAAGTAGTTCCAAAAGCAACTACCTCTGATTCTCAGATCTCTCTCTGCCTCAGGATAGCCAAGTTTATCCCTAGCTCAAGCAAACAAACTCATCTTTCCTGACAATGCAGAGTCATTCCAGAGCAACTTTCTGCAGATGGCATCTATTTCTGCAAGCATCTTATTGGGCAAACCAAATATACTTGACCTAGCAAGCTAGTTATTACAGTTTGTACCAAATATAATGTGCATGCATAAGTGAGGTGTTGAGCTGTTCATATATTTAGCCTGGCAACCACCTTTTCAACTAGTGGCTGACATTGGTGAGCATTGAGTCTGTTAGCAGTCTATGTCACTTCCAAGTACTTCACTGCTGGCTTCCCCCATAAAAGCCCAACCTGTTCAACATTCGATTCTTAACTTTCTCTGCAACACCTCCACAGAACAAACTTGATTTTCTTGTATTAGCCATTAAACCAGATGCTTTAGAATAATGATCTAAGCAGTTGATCAAGAGAGCCAAAGACCCCTCACCACCTCTGGAGAACATAAACACATCATCTGTTGAGATGAGGTGAGTAATGTTTTGCTTAGCTTACCTTGGTTGGAAATTGATAACTGGTATTCTAGCTAGAGTAGCTAGTTCCCTTCATAGGTAATCCATCCCAAGCACTGAAAAAAAGTATGAGGGAAATGGTTTCCTCTTATCTAGCAACCCTCTCAGCTGTGAAGTACCCATGTAATCCACTGCTAACAAAGATTGATTTCTTCGTTGTTGTTACACCATTTTTTTGTATATTAAGAAAATTGAGAAGGAAATCCTTATGCGTGAAGCCTAGACAGAAATTCCACTCTGTTCGGTCAAATTTTTACCTATGCCTAGAAAAGATTCCTTTCCTTTCATACTGTTTGACCAAATCATAAGCAAGACATTACTCCCTATTCTTTTTCCCCTGAGAGAGGATGAATGCTTGTTCATCCCCAACTAGCTGCAGCCTTTTAGTGAGAACTTTACAGATGACCTTGTATGGAGGATCATGCCTAGGGGTTGGTCTAAAATCACTCATCCTGATTGGGTTCCTTTTCTTTGGCATCACATTAATTGTTGTTGCTTTAACTTGCCAAGAGGTTTCAATATTTAATGGAATTGAGCATTGCTTCAGTCTCCTCTCTGTCTTTTGTTATTGATGGGCCAAGCTTACTTAAAGAAGGCAGATGTGTAGACATTGGGGCCCGGGGACTTCTCCACTGATATATCACTGAAAGTTTGCTTGATTTCATTAACAGTGTCAGGAGCACACAATTTGGACCTCTATTCAGCTGTAAAGACAGAACCTTGCTTTATCACTTGCTTAAAGTTGGTTTGCTAGCGGTCCCCACTGCTTTTGGTAGTACTGCAGTACCTTTTCTGCAATCTCCTCATCATTAGTGATTTTACTGTCATCTGAGTTAATTAGATAAGGCTTATTCATTTGGACTCTTCTAGATTTGCAACTAGCATGGAAGAATTCAATTTCCTCATCACCCATATTCATCCACTCAGTCTGGTCTTTTGGCTATAAAATTCTTTTTTTCTCTGACTAGGTGCTTCTCTTGCTTAATCTCACCATTTCTCCTCCTGAATCAGGTGATGATCAGATAGTTTCATTTGGAATTCAAGCTGAATTCCTATAATTCACATAGTTTCATTTGAGTTCAAGCTGAATTCCTAGAATCCACTCTTTCTCTTGGCAACTCTTGTACTAATATGGCTGTAATGCCTCAACTACCTCTATTAAAATATCAGCCACTATTTGTTGTGGCTAAATATTTGACAGGGGTAGTAATAATCCTTTGCATGAACTCTCTGCTGATTCGGGCAAGCATGATGAAGGGATTGTTACAGTAACTGTTGCAGCTTCTCAACACTTTGGTTGTTTAACTTCAGAGGCATGACGTGCAAAGTGGTCACTCGGTTAAAATAAGGCTGTTGATCGTTTTTTATTGTAAAGCTTTTGAGGAAAATATAATTCTAAGGCTTTGAGGAAAACAGACATTCTTTGGAAGGTACTCTGCAAGTCTACTGCTCCATCAAGAGTATCCTTTTCTTGCATGGAAGTTTCATGGAAATGCAATTTAACTCATAATAAACTTTAGAAATTTGGTTTGAGTCTTGAAAACTGCCGTAATTTGTGCAAACTTGGCATGGAGTATGTTGATCAACTTCTGGCATTTCGTGAGCTGCTGCTTGGAGTTTGCTAGGGATCAATGGGTTCACAGTGGGACAGTTAAATCAGAGTTTTTGTGGGAGTAGTTCTGCTGAAAATGTTTGAAAGAATCTCTCTCTCTCTTTCTTTTTTGTGGTTCATTTGGGATTGAGGAATGATTCAGTATTTGGTGAGGGGACCTTAAATTTGCTAGATTGTCAGCTGGGATGGTTTAGGTTGTTCATGATTAGGGTCAAGTACCCTTTTTCTTTTCCTGGTGCAATTATTTCTGACGGCCTTGAGGTCCTGAGGTATTGCTCTAGGCAGTGAGGGATGTATTTTGTTTTCCAGTTGCTGCTTTGGTACCTGCTAATAAAGCTTGATTTTACCCGATAAAAACAAATCATATTATGATAAATGTGATGATGTTGCTAGAAATGGAAATTTTAGTCTTTGATACCTTTAACTTTACTTGAGCATATGCGTATTTTTACCCTTTCATGAGGAACTCGTGTGCATCCCATGGTCATTTGTTGTGAAATTCACAAGTGCATATGTTGAATCCCCAGTTACACTTGGAAGTGTTATTGCTTTATGTATCCATCCATCTTATCCATCCACTCCGCAGACTAGTTTTTGCCCATTTCTTTTTCCTTCTTTTATCCCTTTACTTCATGTTCATAATTGACCTTCTTTTATACTACCCCTTCGCACTTTTGTCTCTCACTAAATGGATGTCTGTCTACCTCTTGTGAGCAAAATTTCACAAATAAACATTAGGAATATGTAGCATTGAGACTCGTTTCTTCCTCCCTCTTAGCCAATGATTTAGTCCATTGTGATTTTAGTGCCTTCTTACATCAGGTAGTCTCTTGCATATAGCATAACTGAACGCTATGAATTGAATATAGCCTCTTTGCAATGTAGTTGACGCTTTAATTTGTGAAGTTTGTTCATCAAACTACCAATCCATATATGTTAAAGAACCTGGGGCGTGATTATAAAATGTTATGTAGTAGTCCTTAGAAAAATGTTACTTGTTTTGTAAAAACATGCATGTTCAAAATATTAACAGCCACGCCAGTTGTGGGCTCAGTTGTCTGAGACATGTGTGGACATTCTCTTCATTTGAAAGTAATGGGATGCTTATTTTACTCTCATGTAGGCTCCAAATTATCCGGATTCTGGGCGCTGTTGGAGCATTGTTGATAAGTACAAAGTATCAATTTTCTATACTGCCCCTACTTTAGTCAGATCTCTCATGCGTGATGGTAATGAGGTAGGGTTATATTTCATCTCTTCATATATGTTGATGAAAATTAATTGGTCATCCTGAGCGATCAAATTCACAATCCATTTTCCGCCCGGGGCAAGTGTATTTTTCCAATGGGACAAAAGCCTTACACAATTCTGATTGTTATATGAATTAGGTGGATAGGCTCAAGGCTGTTTACTCCCCCTCTCCCCAGTAAAAAAACTGGCGGAATCTTAGAGCAAATAATTTCAGGATATTTTGCCTGAACTGCTATTTTTTTCTTGTTATTCTGATGTTTTTGCATTGGAGCACACAGAGAGAGACATTCTAGCCCAATCACACAAATTATGGTGTAAAATTGATTGGCCTTACCTTGTGAATTGTGCAGTTTGTCACCCGCTATTCACGCAAATCCTTGCGAATCCTAGGAAGTGTGGGTGAGCCTATCAATCCAAGTGCATGGAGGTTCTATTCTTGAAATTTCTCTTTCTGTAGATGATGTTTGAAAATTGAGGTCAGTCTGACACTAGTTTCCATCACAGGTGGTTTTTCAATGTTGTTGGGGAATCAAAGTGCCCCATATCTGATACTTGGTGGCAAACTGAAACGGGTGGCTTTATGGTAGATTTAAGTTTCTCCGTCTTGTTTCATTTCGATTCCATTGTGCTTAGTTAAAAATATAATACCTATATGGGTACATCACGTGTTTTGCCAATTTTCATTTATGGTCCATTTTTTTGCCTTGCAGATCACCCCTCTACCGGGTGCCTGGCCACAGAAGCCGGGATCTGCCACTTTTCCTTTCTTTGGAGTTCAGGTTTTGCCTAATAAGTTCATTTCAGAATTTATAGTACTGAACTACTGATTTTTTTTTTTTTTGATGTTTTCTCTCTCCCTCTCTTTGTCCCTGTCTTGCTGTTTTGCTGTTTCCTACTGCAAGTGCAGCCTGTTATAGTGGACGAGAAGGGTGTTGAGATTGAAGGCGAGTGCGGCGGTTATTTGTGCATCAAACACTCGTGGCCAGGGGCATTCCGTACTCTTTATGGTGACCATGAAAGATATGAGACTACCTATTTCAAGCCATTTGCTGGCTATTATTTTACTGGAGACGGATGCAGCAGGTATGTTATTTCTGGAGTTATGTTGTCCTTTTATAGTAGCCTTGGACATGTTCGTTGCTCTTTTGATATATATTCCTAGATTTGGATTTCTTTACGACTTAACCTCTTCTCGTTTCATGTTTTCAAGTCTTTCTTGTGACCTTGTTTTTTATTTTGCTGGCTTATTACATTTGTGTTCCAGGGACAAAGATGGTTACTACTGGCTCACAGGAAGAGTAGACGATGTTATCAATGTTAGGTACTTCTCAATCTCATATTTTGTCTCCGCACTGCTTAGTGATTGTTTATTCTTTTGTATGAATATATATATATATATATATATATATATGTATGTATGTATGTATGTATGTATATTAAAATATGCTTAAAGTAGTGTAAAGGACATCAAACTTGAAGATCTCAAAGCACCATCATTTCCCTCTACCTCTCTCTCATGTCGTTTGAATGATTTCTATTCCCTAATTTCTGCAGTGGACACCGTATTGGTACGGCTGAAGTAGAGTCTGCTCTAGTTTCACATCCCCATTGTGTTGAGGCTGCTGTGGTTGGTTTTGAGCATGAGGTAAATCATGTTATAATTTGCATCAAATTAAGTAGGACAGACTGGTTCATCTATAAGAGGTGGGGGGGGAGGGGAGGCAGGACTGGTAAGCTTGCTCTGGTTTTTCTGCATTTAATGCTCCTTGCTACTTGATTTCAACCTTCTTTCTATTTGTTTGCCTGTAGGTTAAAGGACAGGGCATATATGCATTTGTAACTTTGGTGGAGGGTGTGCCTCCCAGTGAAGAACTTCGTAAAAACCTTATACTCACAGTACGGAATCAGGTGCATTTCTCAATTCTCAGGTCTTATCTTTGTGTGATATCTTCTTTGTTAAACAAACACCATGCCTTTCATGCCATGAATTGACTTATTTCTATTGCCTACTGGAATTTATAGTGAGGCAGTTAGCCAAATAGCATGTGCTAAAATGTCTCAAATGTGCTTTCATATTGTTATTAGTCGGATGTACCTATTTTAAAAATACTTGGGTACCTAGTCAACTATTAACCTAAAATTAATTAAAAAATTAATAGGACAAACAACATGTTAGATGTCCTTAGATAGGTTATAATAATTGGTCAAATAATATAATAGGACCCTAATATTCAAGCAAATATGATATTTCCAGCTCGTACTCAAGGATATACTATTAAATTTTTAATCTGTATTTTTTGAACTTACAATGCATTCTTAATTCTATTTGAACAAAAATCCTCTTTTATGGTATAACAATATTTTGTTTTTTCATTGTAAGGACAAGATGTTAAAACAAGCGAGTAGATGTGGAATGAGGTACTTATGTCTTGTTAGGTTAGCTGACTCTAACATGACTTATTTATCAAGTAAAGAAAATTAATGGGATTTTGACTTTTTATCCATTTATCCAAGATTTTTGTGATTTTGATCATTTTAGTATTTAGAGGACTATCTCATTTAGATTTTTTAAATTATTCTCGCATTTAATTATGTGGTTGTCTTTAGCAGTCAAGTTATTTATTTTTGTCGTTTATTTATGAATTATTTAATCCTAAAATTACTCTCACGAGTTAGATGACTTATTTTCCAAGCTATTGACGTTATAAATTCAGTTGCTGTATCAGTTTTTTAACAGGGTGAACAGTAAATCGAATTTCAGAACTCTTAATATCTGTTCTTGATTGACAAGGAGATTTTTCACCATTTAGGTATGAAAATCTGCCGGGAAAGCATCGGTATATACAGTGAGAGAATCTCTCTCTTTTGTGTAAACTGCAATGGACAAACAAACAAACCACCGACCACAATACAACAAATTGCAAATATCAAGCTTACAGAAGAGCAATAGTCACAAGCCACAAGAACATTGATTTTTATGTAGAAAATCCTTCAATATGAAATGAACTACCACTACCAAAGAACCCTTTGATATTAAATGAAAAAACACTGACCGAAGTTTGCTTAAAACCTCTACTGATGTCACAATCAATGGGTTTACAACATGGTTAATTCTCTAAATATACTAGAGGCTACACATTCTCTTCACTTTAAGGTGAACTTTAGCAATAATCTATCAACAACACCACAAATGGGAAGCTAGAAACAAGCAAAATGGGACGGCTTTTACAAAATTAGATTTGGTATTGGTTTTGCGGTTCTTTTTTTTTCTCTGTGCTTGCTTATTCTGGAAGCCTGCAAAATATAATTTTTGGTTTCCCTTTATTTTTTGTATATATTCCATATGCTGTGGATTTGCACTTCGGCTACATTGGAGTGACCCAACAAATCCTGTTACGATCATATGGGGAGCTCTACTATACCTGTCATCATCTTCCACACAATGAGCTTCATTTTTTGGCTGAGTGTTTTGCCATCTTATTTAACGCAGTTTTCTGTCTGTATTTTTTCCAATTGAAATTATTTAATCTCTAAGGCTTTCCATATCTAATGATATGTTACGTCAATGTTCTTGGATTGATAGTAAAATGCTAAATTTCTACTTGGATGGTGCACTAACCGTGAATGAACTCCTTTCTTGACTCAATAATGGCAGTGTGCTCAGTTTCATTATTTAATAAAGCTATACAATTCTGCAACTCTAATTGCCATGACACGGCCTCCCTAAAGAGGTCATCAAGCTCCTGAGCTGGACTTTCTAGAATAGCATTTCCCGTCAAATCAGAAATTTGTAGCCATCTAACATAGGTTTATCGTCACCAAAACACAGATAATATAGGTACCTAAAATATTTGATGATCTATTTGGCAACGATTCAATGTTTTTTTGCCGGGATTGGAATGAGCTGACTCACCACGTCAACTGCATATGCGATACCTGTCCTAGTCATACCGTGGCATATATCAGTTGATGCATATGCATCGGTATTGGGCCTGTTGCCAATATTTCCAAATACCGCTATATAGTCGTGATATATTGGCTAATACTCGCACCAATTCATTTTGTTCATCTTTATGAAAAAAAAAATAGCATATGATATATCCGATGCCGATACGATCTCACCTAATACAAATACTAGTACCGATATTTTTATTCATGTCCACAACAGATGCATAAGAAACTTTCTCTATTTCGTCTTTGCCTGTATCGCTTGTAGGATAATGCTTGGACCTCATTTTGAAATGGCCTATAAGTAGAGAACTCACAATTTGTCGTTACTCATTGAAAATCTAAATACCTATTAAACATATCTCTCTTGGGATAACTACAATTTTGCTGTCTTCTTGTCATGAGTTGTTCTGATCCCAAAAGCTTCTTCATTGCCAAGGACTTGTTTAACTCTTGTTTCAAATTTTGAATTTCTCGGCAGCATGGCCTACAAATGGCATGCCATCCACATATAGCAAGAGAATGATAAAATTTATGTTAGTGAATCCTTTATATACATACAATAGTCACAACCATTGATAAAAATATTGGTATTAGTTGCAGTCATATTGGACAATACGAATCGGTATTGAATGTATGGGATGGAAAAAAATTCTAAAAATCGTAAGTTGGTAGGGCTATAGTATCGGCCGATACGGAAACATATTGTGATATTATCACGGTGTAGACAAATATTGGCATTGTGGCGTCCTAATACTGATACATGTCGGTCGATATTTTTATCAATGGTGACAATTGGTCCACCATAAAGGAATCAAGTTTCTTGCACTATTGTCTGTATGCTTGCTAAGCTCATACAAGCTCTTCTTCAATATGTATGTACACAAGGTGTTGCTTGCTTCTGATCTTAAAAACATCTGGATGCTCCATGTAAGCTTCCTAATCCAAGTAACCATTGAGGGGAAAACAATTTCCACGTCAAGTTGTTCACAGTAGACTCTACAGCCTAACCAAGATTGGAGTTCAAATTTCTATGACACAGTGGTGAGGTTGCATGTGTATAATCCTTTCAAAATTGCATGATGTGAAAGCCTTATACACAGAGCCATCTTTTTCTTCTTATCACGTGTGATATTGATTAATTACAGTTAGATACGCTTAAGAACATTGTGGGAAGATTAGCTGACTACAATATATCTAAATATTGTCAGCTCATTTTATGCCCGGACCAGCATAAATTGATGCTGCCTGCCATACTACTCGTTTATTTCTGCAGTGGTCATAACGTGAAGTTATGTCAACTTACATATAGTTTATTGCACAAAAGAACAGCGTTATTTATTCTATTATACTATGTGACTGGCGAAAATTGCAGATCGGAGCATTTGCAGCACCTGACAAAATTCATTGGGCACCCGGCCTCCCAAAGACAAGAAGTGGGAAGATAATGAGAAGAATTTTAAGGAAAATTGCTTCGGGACAGTTAGATGAGCTTGGCGACACGAGTACTCTTGCAGATCCCAGTGTGGTTGATCAGCTGATTGCCCTTTCCGATTGCTAGAAATTCAGCCGTGTTGTTCTGGGAAGAACAATAGAAGTTCATTCTTACAGGCTTCTGTGAGACCGGAGTTTGAGGGAAGAACCTGTCTTTCACGGGTCACTTCCCACTGGCTCCGTAGAGCCGCCAGAACCATTTCTGATTTATGCTGACTCTCTCTTTTTACTGCCAACCGCATTGAGTTTGCTAATAAGGAAATGAGCGGATTTTTGTTTATTGAAAAAAAAAAAATTCAAATTCCGTTGTGCTTGAATCACCGGACCACTATACTTTAAAGGCAGAAATTATATTGTATATCTATATTTAATTAAGATGTCATGTATAATTTGGCACCTAGAGAAATGTGCGAATAAAGTTGTAGATGCCGTGTTTGCTTCTGGACATTTGTTTGGGGCCACCTTGTATAGTGGCAAAGTTGCACGTGCTTGTAAGCCTTTTTTTTTTTTTCTTTTTCCCCCCTATTACGAAAAGTAATTTTTTTTAGGGAACTCGTAATTTCTGACAAATTTATTTTAGAGTACTTTCAAAGTGTTTTAACGAAATTCTGTCAATAACAAAAGAGAACTTACAGAATACTTTAAGCTAGCCTTTTTTGGGGGGAGGGGAGTGGATTTAAGGATATTTAATTTGTATTTATTTCAAAAGTTATTTTAAATAAATATTAAAGTAGTCCATTATGGTATGGGCCATGCCCTAGGCGGGCGCGATTTAGTTTGAGAAATGCTATTTTTCATCCACTTATAATTTGGAAAGCCTATTTTATTTTATTATTTCAATTTCGATGAATTTTATAGTTATAGTATGACACGGTACTTATTTTCGGCCCCCCGCGCTGTGTTCAGGCGCGGAAATCTGACTGTGCTGTACTATTTCAGGGCTCTTTTAGTTTTTGTTTAAAAACAAAATTACGCAGTAAGACAAGATTATTGAACAACATCTCAATTTTTATCACAACTGGGAAATTGTGCGGTGCAAATTATAAGAGTTGACATCGACATGTCAAAATTGATAACGGTTTTCAAAATTTGTCGAAGATACGCCGTATGAAACTGAATTAAAAATGATTAAATATTACTTTGTCTGCAAAACAATGCAATAAGCGTAAGAACTACATAGAATTTAATTATATCCTCCAAATCTTCACCAATGCTTCGTTTAGCAGTCATTAAATGCCATTGTTCACGTCCAATCAATCTTTTATGTAACACGACATCCATGGTGAGGGGTGAGGGGTGATGGTGATTCATTCATCTAAGGGCAATAGAGAGAAGTTCAACAGCATTTGCTACGGCAAAATATGGTATGCAATTTATTCTATTGTTATGTTGTTCTATTGGTTGTAGTAGGGAATTATCATGATTTGGGTCCTATAATATTGCTCATAAAATGTTTATTTATACTTATTTGTTGAAAGCGTACATAACATGTTAATGTTTAAAATATTTGTGGTTACACAAATTTCAAGTTCATATTATAGATAATTACACCTTATCATTTAGCATGTCTTCCAATAGTATGGATGATATTTGACACTTTTGTCAGTAATATGGGCATAAAGCGGATCAACAGTACACAAATATTTAGCCGGAATATCTAAAATTAATAAAAATAAAAATTCTATGACATTTTATTATTCAAAAGAAATAATGCGCCCGCCGAAAAAAAGATAGGCTTAAATTGGACAATGGCGGAAAACACATTGTAATTGTAGAAGCTGGTGAGGAGTGGCACATGGTGAGGAGTTGAGATCATTTGAGACTCGAACTTGTCATTGTAGAAGCTAAAAGTTGGAGTAATGCTAAGCTTACAACCAAGGATTAGAAGTCATACCCCAAGGGACAAAGGTTTGTAACCATTTGTTATTTTTCATATATTTTATCTATTATAGGATGATGATTATAGTTAGAGCGGTATTATTATATAACAAAATAACCAACTTTTCATATAGTCATTTAAAATATTTCTGAAGTACAATGGTGGATGAGCTTTCCAAAGCAAACTTTTCATATCAAAATACTGCGATGTTCAAAGCACTCGCATTAGTAATGCCTCTAGCTTGGTATGACCTATACACATGGAATATTGTGTAAAATGCTACTTAACATTTAGAAGACGGTGACACCTTGCTTTCCAAGTTCAATAAATGAATGTATTGATATATTGATGAAAAGCAATTTCAAAGTACATGATCTACAATAGCAGCCGCCAAAAAAGGCACTCATAGTTAAACGAATTTACTGCCTAAAGCATAAATATATGACACGTTATATAAAAATTGTCTTTGAAGTAGGGAATTAAGAAACATGTAATTTAATAAAAGTCTCAATAATGATATTATAAACCATATAAAACGTGATCATAATATGCAAGGCTTTTTTCTTTATTTGGATAGAATGTCTAAAAAAAAACATATAAAGTTGACCACAGAGTATGAATTAAGGCAAAAATTTCTAATTTAATTATTAATCATTGTCCTATGGTAATTCAAGCATTAAAAATTTATTCGCAAATAATTTTCAAGTTAAAATAAATTTCTAAAATTATTAAGTTTGTGTACACTTTTCTGACAATAGTTCATTGATGTCTTAGAATTACATACGGACCCAATTACTAAATTTTGATTTTTTTTTCCGATCTAAAAATACAATTGTGGAGTACAGATGCTGACTATCTGAAACTTTAAAGATATTTATTTTCACATAATCGAAGAGCATGATGTGAGAACACCATGTCGAAAATCTTAGGGATCATCATCAAACTCTGCAGGTGTTTAACATGCATGACATAATATCCATAATGGAAAAGTATATAATGACAGAGTGAATTCGAAAAGTAAGGAATGATGCTCCACATGTGAGAATATTGAATGCCCCGAATATAGAGGATTCACAAACTTGGTCGAGCTAGGTTTCAGCTAAGTTTATTTGTAGTCATCCATGCATTGCAAATGATTGTGTTATGGGGGAGAAGAGATGAAGGCAAAGGCCTTAGATTGTCCAGATGATCCAATATT